>BHFT01000773.1:0-104589 GCA_004320025.1 Laticauda laticaudata | reverse complement strand
CCTACATACTGAGATCCAGAATGACTTTCTCGCCCCTTTTTATCGAAAATATCGGTTGGTCGCGCGTAAGGTGTCCTTTACATACTCTAGACATACTGCCAGACATCCTAAATAATACGAAATACGGATCCGCAGATACAACGTTTTGTCCATTTTGATACTTTTCTATACGAGATGCATACGCTTACATCGCTTTCTATTTCCGTGCTATCTAACGCTATGTAGACGTCCATGCACCTTTTGTTTTCCTCCCTCTTTTCCAATTTTTTCAGCTGCCAGCGGATGTGAAGTTGAGGGGATCGCCAGAGGATGCAGAGAGGAAACAGCGGAACGTTTACGTATGATAACGGATCCATAGTAACGTTTTGTTGCCTGTATTATGTCGTGGATGTAACATCATACGTGGCGGAAAGTTCATCCTTCACAAAGGTTTTGTCAGCCTTCAAAACTTCTTGCCTAGATGAAATCTGCAGGCTGGATGGATGCTCAACGGAATAGAGATATGAAAAACGTATGCAGTGAGTAACACAACGGAATGCATAGCGTTTCCAATGGATGGAAGCTTTTTTTCCACATTTACATCCTCTTTGCATCCGTAAGTGCAGTGGGACTGGGCCTTAATTCCTCTACTTCCCCACCATCCAGTCAGAACTGAAGAAGTTTTGTTTGGATGAGAAGCAAAATGTCTTCAAAGAAAAACCAGGAAAGTCAAAAAGTGCCTCTTGAAAAAAGCAATCTTTGGGACACATGACCTGGAATGACTGAAGAATCTCATAGACCATAATCTTGCAAGAGTAAACCCAGCAAGACGTTTTTCGGGAAACACTGAAAAGAGGCAGTTTTGTTCCCCCCCCCCCCCCATCCTTTTGTTATGCAGCAGACAAGGAGCAGGAGGAGGGCAGCAACAGACACACTTGCCTCCTTCCAGAGGAATTTTCCCAAAGAATTCTATTGGCAGAAGGATGAAGGCTGAGAGAGGAAGATGCATCATGCCACAGGAGGAGATGAGCAACTTTTGCCTATTAAGAGTAACCAGCTTCAGACCTGAGGCTTAAAAGAAAGGGCAAAACAAGTGATTCTGGGGAAAAGCAGGAAGGAAAGGGATAGTAACCAAAGTCTAAAGTTAAGCTATAAAACAATAAGTGAGTAAATATAATATGAACAAGAACAGATAGGAAGCCTGAGAACAGGAAAGATGAAGTGAAGGACCAGTGCCTGGGTGGGAAAAGATGTAGACAAATGCAGAGGGAGATTCAAGCTTAAAACCTTATAAACCTTAAAACTATTAAAAACCTTTCTAGAAACATTGAGAGGGATAAGCAGGGGTGGGATTCTACCAGTTCGCACCTATTCGTTAGAACCGGTTGTTAACATTCTAAGCAGTTGGGAACCAGTTGTTAGAAGAAATTACTGGCCTAATCCTGTAAGGAGGGCAGGAAGGAAACATTCTGGTGTTGCTTACAGNCTGGTGTTGCTTACAGAAACTGCCTCTCTGTTAACCCTTATTACATTCTTGGCAGGATTAGACTTCCTATCTCAGGAACTTCTCTGGAGGTTTTTTCCCCTCCTTTGCTGGTACTTCACTTGTGTGGAGTGACCATTCAAAGTTACAATGGCACTGAAAAAAGTGACTTATGCCGCATCCCCACAGTCATGAGAGGCCAGGTGAGGCGATGTGTGCCTCGATGTGAGTGTTATTGAGTTGGCCACACCCAGACAATAACATGACCACCAAGCCATGCTCACCAACTAAGCCACGCCCACAGAACTGGCTGTTAAAAAATTTGAATTCCACTCCTGGGGATAAAGCTTATAGGAACACTAGCAAGAAACCATAGTCTTCAGCATGTAAGCATCCATTATATTTTGTATATAATTGCAATTTAGTAAGTCTGTGGGAGGGAGAAGAGAAATCATGCCCTTGAGCACAGCAATATGGGTGGCCCATGGCTAGATTCTCTCTCATTCTATTTAATGCCAACCAGGAGAGATTGTTTGATGATTTGAGGTACAATATCATCAATATTCAGATGATGCCTAGCTCTATCTCTTGACCTAAGACCAAATGGATATGAGGCTAATATGATTGGACTTGATCCAAACAAGATGGAGTGACTGTTTCTGTTTCTGTTAATTTGAAACCAATCAATTGTAAAATAACCCCAACAATAGTTCTTGATGGGATTGTGCTCCCCAAAGGGCATTTATCTCGGGTTTCTGCTGGACTCACAGCTTTTGCTGGCACAGCAGGTGAACAGGAGTGCTTTAGCCCAGCTTTGCCTGGTGCACTAGTGCTAGCAGTCCCTGACACAAGAGACCCTGGCAACAGTCAATGACGCCCTTGTCCTGTACAAAAGTGCTGTGAATGGGATTGCCTGTGAAGACCACCCAGGAACTTCAGCTGTATACAAGCATAGCTGTCATAGACTAACAGGATAATCCCAGGCTTGTCACATAACATAGGAGCTGTGTTACTTGCCAGTTTGTTTTTGAGTGCAATTCAAGTACTAGTAATAACTTACACAATCCTAAATGGCTTGGGACCCAGATACCCAGAAATCCTTTGGTTCCAGATAGAAGCTGCCTAGCCAAGATATGCCAGTAGAGAAAGTATGTTAAGACCCCCACAACAAGGTAAGGTGGAAGAAGGCTGAGAAGTAAGCAATCACTACTGGAGTTCCCCTCCCATCACACTAACTTTCCCCCAAAATAAGTTCATGGTAACTACCGCTATTTAGGAAGTTGTTTAGGCAGGAATTTTTGGGCTGAGTTTTCAAATGAGGATGTATGTATCTGCAACGTGAGGTGCATCATTGAGAGTTGTGTACTCAGATTATTATTTTTGAACAGTTATTATATGTTTATTATTTTTAACTTAATGAGTTTTATTTTGACTAAAGAAGGACTTGGCAAATAAATACCTCTTTCCTGTGGAAAGAAAATAATATTATAGAAATAGTCAAAAAGAATATGGTTATAAATGTGAGACAATATTTCCTGAGTCCCCCCAAAATCCATAAAAAAGTGGGTAGTTGCATAATTGTTGCATTGGATTGCCCCATAATGCCTTTAAAATCTGGCCTAGGGTCATGGTGTTGATGTCCATTTAAGTTGTGTGTTATGTGGGTGAAAGGATTTTATCCTATAAGCAACTATTGTACTTCTCTGATTTTGTGATGTTTCTTGTATTCATTCACTTGAAAGCTACCCAGAATAATTCAGCAGTCAGGCAGACCAAAAATACATATTTTATGAATAAAGATAAAAAATTAATAAACTGCAAATATTTCAAAATTATTTTGGCTCTCCATTATAATAATTCAGCATGAATATGATTTTGATCTACCAAAAAAAGGCTATGCAGTACTTCCCAAGATCTGGACTGTAAAAACCTGGAAAGCAGCATATGTATATGTTTTTGCCACAATCTTGGACAGATTCACATTGATAAGCTCAGAATTAACATAATAGTAGAATAACAGAGTTAGAATGGACCTTGGAGGTCTTTTAATCCAACCCCTGCTCGAGCAAAAAAAATCTGTACCCGTGATGGCGAACCTATAGCATGTGTGCTGCAAGAAAAGCCCCATTGCTCATGTGTTCATGCCCCCGCCAGCCAGCTGATTGTCAGGTATCTGGCATGCAATGTGCAGGGGAGACATGCACGTGGGAGACGTGCATGCATGCGCAGAGGCATGCGGCGTGCGAGGGTTTGCATGTGCAAAGGCATGCGGTGTAGGGGGACATTGCGCACACATTGCATCATGGATGCAGGCCTGCAAGAGAGAGCACTCGCACTTTTGGCACGCAACGTGGAAAAGGTTAGCCATTACTGCCCTATACCATTTCAGACAAATGGCTGTCCAGGCTCTTTTAAAAAGCTTTCAGTGATGGAGCACACACAACTTCTGAAGGTGAGCCATGCCACTGGTTTATTGTTCTTACTGTCAGGAAATTTCTCCTTAGCTCTAGGTTGCTTCTCTCCTTGATTAGTTTCCACCCATTGCTTCTTGTCTACACATATACACACATACAGGTACTTTGGAGATAGCTTGGCTCCCTCTTCTTTGGGGCAACCTCTCAGAATATTGGAAGACTGCTATCATGTCACCCCTGGTCCTTCTTTTCATCAAACTAGACCTACCCAGTTCCAGCAACCATTCTTTATATTTTAGCCTCCATCTCCTTATTATCTTTGTTGCTTTGTTGCTCTTCTCTGCATTTTATTTCTAGAGTCTCAAAATCTTGAGACCAAATTGCAGTGTTACAAGTGTGGTCTTACCAAGACCTTACAAAGTGGTACTAACACTTGGGAGAAGGCGGAGCTTCGTCTCGGTGCACAGGCTGCGATCTCGGGGCTCTTGAGATCGCAGCTGATTTTTCGCCCCTGGTCGGTCCTAATGGACCAGTAGAGACGCGCCGTGAGAGACGGGGATCGTGAACGGCACAGTCCCAGGACCCAGAGATATGCAAAATCTCTGGTTTGATCTGGGAGAAGCCCTTTTTGCTGGAAGCGAAAAGACAGCCTCCAAAGCTGCTGAAGCCGGGACAGCTCCGAAAAGAAAGTGCTTTTGAGCGAGCGTGTGTCGAGTGGGTGAGAAATCCTTTTTGAATTGCAAATAGACTGTTTGAAAGGACACCTTATGAACAAAGAAGAAATCTGTGACTTTTATTTTTTGTTTGACTGGAACTCGTTGAGCGGCGTTTATTCTAGATGTCAAATTGAGGTTTGGATTATTTTTCATATATCCTTTTTATTTATACTGAGGACTTTAATGTGACACTTGCAGGTAAACCGGCATTGATTTTTTCTTATATATCTTTTATGCTTTTCTTGATACAATTAATTCTCTTTAGGAATACGAGGCTCCCTTATGTTTTATTTTTTCTTATTTTCTTTTTTTGTTTGAGTCTGTTTTTATAAATATTTTCTTTTTCTTTTTCCTGGCTGGGGGGGAAAGAGTATGAAGAGATGCTGCAACCACTGCCAATCTAGAGGCTTGAAAATACCTTATTTGAACTGGGAGAAAAAGTCTATAAACACTCTTTTCTCAAGGACATTTTAATTTGATAAGATAGAGGGAGAACTTAGTAAAAATATTATTACAGTGCTTTCTTGGACTCTTATCAATATTTCAACATTTGAGACTTGGCTTTTGAAGCTGCTGGAGAAGAGAGTCATAATAAGAGCCTTGAATAAAGAAATAAAGTGCAGTGTGCAATTATATATATATATATACTTGTGAACATTCCCGCTCGCCAGGTTTTTTGTAAATCTTAATTCTAGTATTTTTGCTTTTTATTTTAAAGGGAAAGCCTTAGATTTTTTCCTTTTCTTTTCTTTTTTTTTTGTTGTTGCTTACTTTTTTGTTCCTTTCATCTATGCTTTTGGATCACCTTGCTTTTCCTTTTGAATAATTTTTGTTTTTTTTTTTCTCTTCTCTCTTCCATTTTTTCTTTTTTATGGCGGATTATTTCCAATTGGATTATGGTATAGAAAGAACCTGAAGATTTCTCTTTTCCTTTTTTCCCTTCTTCCTCTTTTGTTTTGGGACTTTTTATTATTGGACTTTTTTATTTTGGACTATAATTTGGCTACTCTATTAGCTGATTTAAAAGTCAAGAGAATCTGAAGTTTGGAAGCAGTAAAATGAGCAGGAAACAACAAAAATCAATTGGCATCTTCGCTTCTACCTCTGCTTCCCCCACCATCTGCTGGACAACATTTAATTCAGACAATGTTGAAGCAAGATGAAAAACAAGAAAACTAAACTTACAGATGCTTATGCAAGGAATTTAAGATATTAAGATAAAAAATAGATGTCTGTTGAACAAAAAATAGAGAAGACTGATGAAAAAGTGGAAAATATTAAACAAATGATGGGGAAGTATGAGGAGAGATTTCAAAAAATTGAGGAAAGAAGGAAAAACAAAGAGAGGAGAAGATAGGAAATATTGATACTAGATTAAACAGCTGGTAGAACAAGAAAAAAGTGGGATGTTGAGGTGGGAGATGGAAAGGTCAGAATTTTATCTTAGATTTCAAATATAGAAGAGGAAAAAGGAGAAAATTTTGGCTGCGATAATGATAGCAATGTTTGGCAGATGTTCTGGAAATTACAGAGGCAAAGATGATGGATGGAGTAGATGAGGTATATCGAGTTTATACAAAGATATGCGATGAGAAGATAAACTACCAAAGGAAGTTCATATAATAGATTTACCAAAAATCCATTAAAACACAAATACTGCAAGTGGTTAGAGAAAAAACATTGAAACATAAAGTAAAGAGATTGTGGTTTTAAAACAAATACCTAAAAGTGAGAGAGATGAGAAGAGAATACCGATTTCTGACTAAAAACCTTACTGGAAAATGAGTGAACTATAGATGCTATACCAGAAGGATTAATTTTTTATGTGGCAAGAGCAGAGAACATAGAATTGATCAATTGAAAAAGCAGAACTTTTCTATGCAGAATTTTTGGAAGAAGAAGACAGGGAGGTAGAGAAGGAAGTCTCATTAATTGAGCTTATGAGGAACAACCGAGAGACTGAAAAAGAAAAGCGAGTTGTGCAGGTGGACAGATGGACAGTAAAGAACAACGTGAAGGAGGAGCCACGAGAACTGTCTAGATCCAAATAGATAAAGCATAATCATGGAAGAAAAAAAATTGATTACAATGAAATATAAATGGACTCAACTCAGTGTTAAAAGAAGGAAAACCTTTCATAAATTAGAGAAATTAAAATTTGATATAATTTGCCTACAAGAAGTATATTAAAAAAACAACATGAGCAATTGTGTTAAACAACCAAAGTTAGGGAAAAATATTTACTTCTCTGACTCAATGTAAGAAAAGAGGAGTGGTTCTTTATATTAAAGCAGGATATTTCAGCAAAACTGATCTACACGGATTTGAAGACGGCAGAGTATTAATGTGAAATAACGGATAATAATAGAAAAATACTCCTGATTGCAATTTATGCTCCGAATGTATAAACAGGAAGAGTTTTATGAAAAAACTACATATGGAAATAATTAGACTGGATTATGTCAATATATTATGATGGGGGATTTTTAATGGAATTTGTGGACAACAAATTGACTATACAACAACGACATAAACAACATAGAAGACTCTCCTAAATCCTTTTTTAAAATGATAGATGAATTAACCTAAAAGATATTTGGAGAGAAAAAAATGTAAAGCTAAACAATGATACTTTTTACTCTAATTATGGCATTTATCATGCGTCCAGATAGATTTAGATTTGGATCTCAACAGAATTAAATATCCACTATCCAAGAAACAAGTATTGAAACAATACTTGGGCACAGAATAGTCCAATGACAAATTAAATGGGAAGGTACAAAAAAAAAATCGAGATGGACATTAAATAACACTATTTTAAAGGAGAAAGATTTTATACAATGGATGGAGAAGGAATTAGCCTTTTTCTTAAAGAAAACAAAAAAGAGGATACTTCAATGCAGAATGTCTGGGATACAATGAAGGCATATGCGCTAGAGGTTTGATAATGGATTATACAAGAAAAAAGAATATTAGGAAAAGACAGCCTCCATAGACCTCCGGAAATGAATATAAAGACTTGAAAAAGAATTACAGAAAATGCCACAGAAAAAAGATATTAAATTGAAACTGGATGTAATTAAGCATAAAAATGGAATTAATAGGGAAGAAGAACTGGCACAAGAAAATCAGAAACTTTAAACAGAATTATTTTGAAGATGCAAATAACCAGGTAGATTGGCTAGCATATAAATTGAGAAAGGAGAAGAATCAAAGAAAATATTGAAAACTAATAGGATGATCAAGGCCAAGTTTATTGTGGTAATAAAGGAGAAAAAGAAAAATTATTCAAGATTTTTATGGCAATTATATAACAAGAGAATATTGATGAGGATAAAATTAAACAGTATTTACAGAACTGTTTAACTTAGCAAAATACCTAAAGAGACTGAAGAAATGTTAGAAAGTAATATAACAATGAAGGAATTAAATGAAGCATTTAAGAGACAAAAATATGGGAAAGCACCAGGCCCAGATGGGCTTCCGCAGAATTCTATAAAAAATTTCAAGAATCATTGAGCATTCCACTCTTAGAAGTTATGAATGAAGTTATGTTAAAGAGATGATACCCAAAACATGGGACAGAGGCTTATATTACACTTATTCCAAAAGAGAGGCTGAACCCGCTGCAATTAAGAATTATAGACCTATTCTTTATTGAATGCAGATTATAAAATCTTTGGCTTCAATACTAGCAGAAAGACTGAAAAAATATTTAAATAATTTTATTCATTCAAGATCAAAATGGATTCCTGCAAAGAGACAAATTAGAGACAATATGAGAGTAATTTTGGACACCTTGGAATACTATGAGGCTCATCCTGGAAGCAAATGGCTTTGATATTTCTAGATGCTCAAAAAGCTTTTGACAATGTGAACTGGAGATTTATGCTGTTACTGTTGGAACAGATGGGTTTTGCCAGAAAATTTATTTCAAGCAATAGAAGCCATATAATATAAACAGACAGCAAATGTAATGATGATGGAGAATTACAGATCTTTATTAATATAAGAAAAGGCACAAGACAAGGGTGTCCTCTATCTCCTTTGTTATTCGTATTGACTTTGGAAGTGTTAAAATAGAAATATTAGGGATGATAAAAGTATAAAAGGAATGAAAATTAAAAAGAAGAATTTAAACTACAAGCTTTGCTGACGACTTAGCTTTATTCTGGAAGACCCGTTAGAAACGGCTCCAAAGTTATTGGAAAAGATAGAGACATACGGTGAGATGGCTGGCTTGAAGATAAACAAAGATAAAACAAAGATCTTAACAAAAAACATGTTATTGAAACAAAGAGAAGAATTGACAGATCTTTTGAAAATTCAAGTTACAAAATAAGGTTAAGTATTTGGGGATTATATTTGACGGCAAGATGTAGCACTTTAAAAAGAAATAATTATACTAAAACTCAAACAACAGATAATTATAGATTTGAAGAAATGGGAAAACTTGCAATTGTCATTAATAGGGAGAATTTCAACAATTAAGATGAATATTTTACCTAGAATTTTATTTCTCTTTCAAACAATTCCAATTAGACTTGGAAAAGATTATTTTGAAGATTTAAATAAAATCATGTTAAAGTTTATATGGCAAGGTAAAAGAGCGAGAATAAAAGCTTTTACAAAGATGCTAGAATTAAAGGAGGTTTTGGCTTGCCTAATTGGGAACTGTATTATCAAGCTGCAAGTTTGATGTGGGTCAAAGAATGGATAACATTTAAGAAAACATAGATTGTTGACATTAGAAAGGCCATGATTTACTGTTGGGCTGGCATGCTTTTTTATGGTACAAGGGAACTAAAACACAGGGGTATTTTAGAAGACATTATATACGGAGTCTTTTGTGGTTAAATTGGGAAAAAGATAAAAAACAATGTTATTTGAAAATTCCAGTTTTGGTTATCGACGTATGAAGCATTTTCCTATCCTATGAATTTATAAACAAGGAAACAAACACGATGATGGGAATTGTTAGATGAAAAGGGTGGACTTAAAATCGATCCAAAACTTAGAGGACAGGATTAAAGATGAATGTGGTTTCATATGCGCAAATACATTCAAGATATGATGAAGATTTAAAATGGAAGGATTCTATGATAAACAGACTGATTTAGATAAGATATTGATGGGTACTGATGACCAACGTGATTAAAAAATTATATGGTTATTTTATGGGAATTAACTTAGAAGAAGAACAAGTTAAAGAAACTATGATTGTTTGGAGGGAAAAATTTTGGATATGGGATTGAGTTAGAGAAATGGCAAAAATTATAGTCTCAAAATTATAAAATGACAATGTCAACAGCATATAAAGAAAACTTGTTATAAGATGTTTTACAGGTGGCACTTCCCCCCGACAAGAATAGCAAGAATGTTTAAGAATAAATCTGAAAAATGTTGGAAATGTCACCAGATACCTGGCTCATTACTATCATTATGTGGTGGACTGTTGAGGAGGCTAGAAAATATTGGATCTAAAATTCACATATGGTTGGAAAAAAATGACAAAGAAACACATGGACTTGAAACCAAGAGACTTTTTTATGGGAATTCTACCTTGACACATATAATAAAAAATTGAAATATTTGATTGAAATGTATTACAGGCGGCTAGGATTGTATTTGCTAGAAAGATTGGGAAAGGAATGAGAAAATACCACTACGAGGAAGAAAATTATTAAGAAAATATTAGAATGTGCTGAGATGAGTAGATTGACATTTGAAAATATAGAGAGCAAGAAGATAAACAATTTTATGAAATTTGGGATCTTTTTTACCAAATGGCTAGATGATAAGATAAGATAATTAGGAATAATTATAATTTATAAAGAAGTTTTTTTTTTTTTTTTTTACGGGATATAATTTGTTATGATTATTATTTGTTTATAGAATAAAGTGTTTTAAAGTATTTGACTATCCCATAAGGATGAGTAAAGATTAGTCAATAGTCAGGATATGGCATTGACAAATATAAATTGTTTATGCAATATAATTATTGACACTATTAAAATGAATGACAACCAAAAAACTGATGAAACCAACGCGACACACCGAAGAATATATGAAATAAATGTTTTTATGTTATGTATGTTATGTTTTTTGTTAAAATATAAAATTTCTTTATAAAATAAAAAAATAAAATAAAATAAAGGAATCTTCAAGGAGCTTTGACCATAAGTAATTACCTTACCACAGAGCACCCATTAAAGGAGGAGCTCTGCTTTTACCTGTTTATATTACCACTGTGATTAAGGGAGGGGGGAAATCATCGTGCCATATGTTACACCCTGCTTTCCATTTACCAGTTTCTCATCTACAGATTGGTGCTATGATACGTGTACAATATTTTATTCATAGTAATAAAAGCTTTGTTTCTGTTATCTCCTAAAAAAAAACAAAAAACAAAAAACAAAGTGGTACTAACACTTCACACTGCTGGCTCAGGTTTGGTAATTGTCTACTAGGACTTTAAGATCTCTCATGAAGTTACTGTTGTTGAGAATCTGTTCTGTATATTTGGTTTTTCTTGCTTAAGTGTAGAACCTTACTTTTCTCTACATTGCATTTCATTTTGTTTAGATAGGGTCTAGTATTCAAGTTTGTTGAGATCCATCTGGATCTTGAGCCTATCTTCTGTGATGTTGGCTTCCTGGCAGCTTGGTGTTGTTTGCAAATTTCATAAGTTTCCCTTCTATTCCCTCATCTAAATTGTTTATGAAGACATTAAAGAATATTGGGCCTAAAAGAGAACCCTGCTCACTTCTGTCCATGTAGATCTAGTTCCATTAAGGACTATAAGTTGAGGGTGGTTTGTCAGCCAGTTACAAATCCATCTGGTGGTGATGTTGTCTATCCCACATTTTTCTACCTTACCAAGAAGTAGATTATCAAATGCCTTGTTAAAATCCTATTTTGTCAAATATCTTACTGAAATCCAAGTATACCATGTCAACAACATTTCACTGTTCCACTAATTTAATTACTTTGTCAAATAATGAAATAAGATTTGTTTGAAATGATCTGTTTTAAACAAACCCATGTGGGCTTTATGTTATAACTTTGCTTGCTTGTAGGTGTTTGCAGATGTGTTGCTTGATTATCTTTTTCAGAATCTTAACAGGTATTAATATCTAATATTAATACTAATATTAGTACTTTCCTGGATCTGATTTTTTTCCCTTTTTGGAAGATGGACCCACATCAGTCTTTTTCAAGTGCCATGTTGTTCCAAGATCTTTGAAAGATATAGTACAATGGTTCCAAGATCATGTCTGAACTCTGAGATGCAATCTATCTGGTTCTGATGATTTGAACTTGTCTAGAATGGACAGGTGTTCTCTAATCACTTTCTTGTCTATTTTAATTTGAATTCCTAATCTGTCTTTTACAATTCTGTTTTTGGTAGCTTGGGCTGTTTTTTCTTTTTGTGTAAGCACAGATGGAAAGCAACTCTGCTTTTTCTCTGCTGCTTGTCACTTCCTTGTCATCTTCTCCCATGAGTGGTTTGATTGTTTGACTTTTTTTTGACTTTGACTTTTTCTTGTTTTTTATATGTTGAAAGAAATATTTTAAAATTATTTTTGACATTTGTTGCAAAGCTTAATTCATTCTGTGTCTTAGTTTTCCTGACTTCATCCTTGCAATTTGGGATGTGTACAACTGTTCTGCCTTTGTTGTGTCCCTCTTTCCATTTTTTATACTTACGCTTTTCATCTTTCAATTTATCAGAGAAGGGAAAGAGGGAGGAAGGAAAGGAAAGAAAGAAAGAAAGAAAGAAAGAAAGAAAGAAAGAAAGAAAGAAAGAAAGAAAGAAAGAAAGAAAGAAAGCCAACTTCCCCTACATATTCCTATGGTTACTTCCACCAGGCCAAATAACAAGTTAAAAGAGGTCATCAGCTTAGAAGTGTCATTTATATTGATGAGTTTTTGATAGCTGCATTCAACCCCATGTTTAAACTGGATTTGTGAAAGAAATTATTCAGGTTCACACGATATATTACATTATAAACCAATCAAATAGGTCTGGTTTGTACAACATGCTAGTCACAAAACCCTAATTAAGGTACACAGGGGCCAAGCTTAACAAATTATGTGGATGTGTCTGTTAAAAATCTCAACTTGATTAAATGTTGTGTGAACACAATTATTTTGTAAAATTAATTTCTAATTCAGATAAGACTTGCATCTCTAAACCAACTGCAGTTTGCGGAAATGTTTCCTGACCTCGCAAGTTTTAAGAAAGTAAGAAGTTGCTTCGGCTGAACTGAACAATGTTTTGTCCTTACCTAATGTGGAAGATCCATGTATGATAAACAAAACAAAAACAAAAGCCATTTTTGTACTCCATTGACAATGTATCAGAAGTATAGAATAAAATGGAAGGAGAGAAAGTATAGAAAAATGCTTTCCTTTTATGATGCACACAAATTTACTATTTTTTTTCCAAATGCAATTCTATGTGCTTTCAAAAGGACAGGTCTTAGAGCTACCAGTCAAAATGTTTTATTTAGCTATTTCAACTTTTCCCTTTTAGGGATTTTATGGTATGGAAAAGAAGTTAAGAGTGGATTACAAATGGAAATTCTCTTTACATTTGCACATATATTACATAGATCCAGTGTGACAATAGAAATTTACGAGATCTTGGTCTATATTCCTGTGTCTGCTTGTACCTACCACAGAGTTGCTGGTAAAGGCATCAGGGTTGTTTTCATATATGAATTTCTCTACCCTCAGCTGACGAAGTTTAAACATCTTGGATCCCCTGTTGGTAAGGAGAGAGAGTTCTTCTAACATCACATCCCTGGGAATGCTGATCTTCTTCCCGAGGTTCAGCTTGGACCCTTCTTGCGGCATGACTGAAGGAATACAAGAAGAAATTATTATAGAAGCAGCAAAACTTACCCTGTGTTACAATTCCTCAGCCAAGGCCACTAGATTTACGGTATATTGGACCCCCCCAAAAATGTATTTGAAAGAATGGACATCAGGTTTTAGTGCTAGAGATGTAAACTTTTTTTGAGAGTTCATTGAGCCACATGATATGGTCATGTGATCATCTGATATCTTTTGGGAATCATGTTAATATATACTGTCTAAATAGATTTATGGAGTAACATTTAAATGTAAAGATGTTAATGTGATATTGAATTGTATGCCAAAGCTTTGAGATCTGACTGTTTTTCAGCAGTTATGGTTATATTGAGCCTGGGAAATGACATGGGCAGTAAAAATAAATACTTTATATTACAAAATTGGAAAAGTAATATTATTCTAGATATTAAGGATTTTGTTGGGAAATGGGTGATCTTCGTATCTTCCTGGTGTTCTCAGTGCATTAGTTTACATCATGGTTTGAAAACCACTATACCGCATTGCTTACATTATTAAAGGCAAACAAAAGATTAATAAAACAAATTTCAGTAAGAAATTTTCAGAACTGATGTTTGAACAACCTTACAAATGAGGCTACACTAAAAAAAATTAGTAGCTTTTTGAGTGATTTTCACTGTAGTCCAAACAAAGATGGGCAAATACACAGTGGAAATTATAACCTGTGAACATCTCAACTCTTAGGGACATAAATTTCTTTCCTGACCTCAATATTTTCTAAGATTTCATTTAACCTTCTGCCTCAATATGTCTGATGGCTTGGGTGTAATCCTCCCTTTCTCCTCTTCCATCTCTGATTCTTATTACAGATCACTATATCTTATTCCTAACTCCCTGAAAAACCAGGCCAACCTGATTGAGCTCTCTAAAACCTAGTGGGATGAAGGGGACATGTGAACATCTCCCTAATATTCAAGGTTATTAGGAATAATGTGTAGTTTAAGGAGTGAGAGCACTTAGGAATTGCATCTCTGCCTGATGTTGGGAATACTGGATATGATGTTGGGACATGAGATAGATTTATGTTTTCCCTGTCTGGGAAAATAACCTCTATGTTTTTTGTAAATCATTTCCTAGATATTAGGGAAGAATTATTGGAAAAGGAATGTGTGCTCATGGGATATCTCTTACCTTCTTGGGTTAATTCTAAAATGAGTTTAGTAGGTTTTCTCTTCTTTTTGGGAGCTGGGGTTCCTGCAAGAGGCATGCTGTTCGAGGGGTTTTCTGTGTGAGAATGGAATAGTGGAATGAATCTGATTCTTGTAAGATGCAGATGCAGAACTAATGCTGTTTCAGGATGAAACAATTTTAAATTCCACATATCTATACAAAAGGTGACAGCCACCTTTATGTCCCCAAACATAAGGGCATAAAAGTGCAGACAGAACTCCTCTGCATTTTCCCAGGCAAACCCATCAACAAAATTGCCCAGCATACCAAAGAGCAAAATCATTCTTCCCTGATCAGACCCAGTTTGGATTATTATATCCAATTCTGGGCATTCAAATTCAACAAGATAATGACAAATTGGAGAGTTTCAGAAAAGGGCCATCAGCACGATGAGTGGTCTTTAAACCCAACTCTTCAGGCTGCCACATGAAAGGGAAAGTTTTCCTTCAACTGAGATTTTTAAATTCAGACTGGGTGGACATCTGTCAATAAGCAAGCTGTTAAATTAGATAACATCAAAAGTCCCTTCCAGGATTATGATTGTACTAGATGATTTAAAGGTAATGTATTTATTGCAAGATCTTCCCGTGACTGGCAGAATTAATTTGTTCCAAATCTAAGATTGTCACGATGTAACTCAGCTCCTGAATAACAGAATAATAAGAGTTGGAAGGAAATCTTGTTTGAATAGAACCTTGGATTGAATCACTTTGAAGTTTGGTAAAGTTCCCGTCTTTATTACTTCATTACTATCAACTTAAATTAAGGTTGAATTGAATACTCTCACATTAGTCTCCTTGGCAGATTGTTTCTTAATGATGAAATTTAAATTATGAAGCCACTCTGCAGATTTATTTTCTTTCTTTTATCTATTATTGTATTATTGTAATTAAATTATATGGTGATGTTACTGTATCAAAGTTTATCTTTCTGCTAGTTAGCCTGTTATAATAAATTTGATCCTTAATTGATTATCACACTCAGTCAAAATTTTCTATAAAACTACAGCAATGTTTTTTTATCGCACTATGATACACACAAGAATAACCATGAAGTGTCTACTGCTCATGCTCAGAATCAGAGGTAATCTGCTTCTCAGTATAAATTGGTTTGATATGAATATGGGAGACGTTTTGCATGCATATATTTCTTTTGGGCTTCTAGAGGCATCATTGGCTATTATTGAGATTATTGTATTAAATAAGACTTTGTCTGACCCAGTAGGATTTTATCATAAAAAATAGTAAAAAACTAAATCACTGCTTGATAGTGGTTGCTCCTGGGTGAAATAATAGCACACGCTCTGTTGCAGAGGTGGCATTCAGCAAGTTCTGACCAGTTCTGGAGAACCAGTAGTGGAAATTTTGAGTAGTTTGGAGAATCAGAAAATACCAACTCTGACTGGAGATTTTACAGTCTCCTTCCCCTGCCACGCCCACCAAACCATGTCCACACAACCAGTAGTAAAAAAAAATTGAATCCCACCACTGCTCTATTGCCTTTACTTTCTGAGGAGATTGTTCAGATGCCCAATGCACTTTTATTATATGAGGCAAAACTTTATTTATTAGAAGAAAAAAATGCAATGTATCATCACAATCATTTAGAGTGGAAGGGTTAGGAAGTACTTGATTAAGCTCCCAATTCCAACTCCTATTTAGTACTTAGTATAATGAGTTTAGCCCAGTTTTTATAATGAAAACTGCAATGTAGCAAAACAGAATGAATAAGCCAGAATTGAAAGTCATATTTGCTTCTTGGATCATCGTTTCCTGCAACCTTCTTTGACACTGAACTGTACTAGCAATAGCATTTAGGCTTATATACAGCCCCACTGCACTTTACAGCAGTCTCTAAGTGATTTACAATGTCAACCTGTTGCCCTCAACAGTCTGAGTCCCCATTTTATTGACCTCAGAAGGATGAAAGGCTGAGTCAACCTTGAGCCCCTCAGGATCGAATTCCAGACTGTGGACAATGTTTAGCCTGCAATACTGCACTTTAGAGGCCATAGTGGCTGACGTGGTAAGAACCTGGGCTTGTGCACAGTTGAGGTCAGCATCTTGGCAGTTTGATTTCCATGAGTGAATAAACCGCGCAGGGACAAGAAAGGAACCTCTCCCAAATGCCTACCAGCCTTCAGGCATCCCTTGGGTAAAGATAACACCGCCTGAAAAAAAAAATCATTTCCCAGAGGCAGGCAGCCACCTTGGTGATCCCTGGCTAACATGTGCCATACGCTAAATAAACTGAACTTTAACTGCTGCACTACCAGGGATCTTCTACTTTTGGTGCTATATGAAAACTTAATCTCAAGGTATCCTAACTTGCCAGTAGGAAAAGCAATGAGGAATGGTAGTTTATTGTCCCAGAGGTATAATATAGTAATTCGAGTAATCCAAGTATGATTAAAGGCATTTGTGATAGAATTGATAGATGAGCTAGTCACAGTCCAAGACAATAAAATTCTACCGGGACAATTAACAATTAACATGGACAATTAAGTAGGTAGAACAGAAAGTTATCATACTCGGGCAAAAATTAGAGTTTCCAGTCTGTCAGGACATACTGGTAGAAGGTAAAAGAATAAGCTGCCAAAGAAGTGGTTGTGTTGGTGTTCTGCAAAACCTGATCTATTGGAAATAAGATCTTGCTCATTTAGGTTCTCAAACTGGTCTTCCAGGGCAGAAAGAAGACAAGCTCCACTGTTTGAACTGTCCTGTCTCATCTACAGAGTAGTGAAGATCTAATGGACTTTTGCTGGGGGTGGGGGTGGCTCTGAGTTTTCCTAAGACCTAGAGGTCAAAACACAGTGTAGATTCATGGGTTTTGAACTAGAATAAACATCTAGCTAGATTACTTGGTGAAACCACTGCAGAACATATGTAGCTTTTAGTTCCCTAAACTTTTGATGTTAAAAATATTGTGGGTGGAAATATTGGATATTGGTGTGGAAATTTGTGTATCTGTATGGATATTGTTTTATGCTGTTTATCTGTTTATTTAGTTGTTAGCAGGATGTCATTTCCACATGGGGTTTGGCCCTCCTTCCAAAGCAGTGCCACACCTTCTTATCTCTTACTGAACTGCCAAAAAAAATTCAAAATTGGGGAAAAATATGTTTTTGCAATTTGAGATAGATAGTGGCTGGGAGTGATTAATTGTTCCATTGATAGGGAGTCCTGTCAGTGATTGGATTCTGGCATGGTGCTTCCTCCTTTCCTTTGACTGCAAGGCCTCTGAAACTCCCTAGTGGCCTCACAGGAGACACAAGAGCTGCTTTGAGTAGTCCTCACCCAGAACTAACATAGTGAAGCAATTTGGGAAGGGATGGAGGGGGGAAGATTGACTGCTTCATTCCTTATCATTGCTGGGAACCTCTCTCGCAATGGCTTCAGTGAATGCAACCATAGGTCACTGAAAGAAGATTCAGATGTCTTGGGGACTATTTGACAGAGAGCCCAGAGCTGTCCTCTAAGATATGTGGCCATATGAGTCTTCAAAGTAAAAAAAAAATCAATAGAATAATTATATTAAAGAAGGAATAGGTCACTATAGAAAGAAATGGGAAATGGCCATCATCTATACACATAATAGAGAATGAATGAAAGAATAGGGGAATAAATTATCCTGTTAACTTCAGTGAGTGAACAGAGGAACTGTTCCAAAGGAAATAGTAAAAATAGAGGGCTGTGGAAAAAAAAACCTAAGGAAAATGTTTACTTGCGTTGACTCAAACATTTTATTACTTTTGATGGTTTCTGGTCTTATAGACTTCATGGTGTTAAGACAAGGTTATAGGATTCCACTGATACAATAACTGACACAAGTAAGTAAACTTACCTGGAGATCTGTTGACCCTTTTTCAAGAGTTTGTTGATCAAGGATGATGTTACAAGTTTGTTTAGTAGAAATGCACCTGTAGAAAGAATAATAAATATATAATGGTACAGGAAAAGGTCCCTAAAATGACACTGTGACATTGAATAGAATTTATTCTGTGTATGTATTTTAGTATATATAAGAAGAAGAATGTGAAGTGTGACAAAATTGGAATTTTAAATTGTATCACCTGAACCGTACTTTGTTCTGTTTTGCTCTGATAAATTCCTATCTTGAGTGTTCAGCTTTAACAAGTGGATGGCATGAAGAGAAAGAAACTGGCAGATATAAAATGAGATTTAGGGAAGTGAATTTTTTCAGACTCAAGCAGAGACGATGGTGGAAATATGATATGTAGTATCTTATATAATATTTCCATAATTCTTCAAATATTTGAATAAGATAGCCCTGACCTATTCTCCATCAACTGAAAGTCCACTCATTATATGGAATCTCATATCCCTTTCTTCATTTTCATAATAGGAATGGAGAGGAAGGGGAAAGAATATTTCAAAATTATGACGAGCTTGGAAGAAGCAGTCAAAGCCAACTTGATGTTAACTGAAGCATGCATACAACATTGCCAGCAGAGCCATCGGCTAATTGACTTTCCTGCCAATCCTCATGGCTAAAAGGGAATACATTTAGAGTTAAGAATCTGTGGCGTCTTTCCTTAATATCTATGTTTGATCAGTCTTGAGACATCCCATGTGGATTTTTTATCTAAGGGTCTACAAAGACCTAACCTAAGTTCTTGGTTTACCCCAAGAACCTTTCTCAGTAGCTCCCAATTTGCCAACCTCTTAGCCCAAATTATGGATGAGCCTTTACCTTGATTAAACAAGATATGCTGCCATCAGCACAATTAAGTTCAGGAGCCAACAAAGAGCACATTTCACTACTGACCTTTTTACTTATCTTCGCCCAAGGATGTATACATTTAGAAAAAAAAAGTAATTTTATCTATGGCAGAAGTCTAAAATGCAAAGATTCTGTTCTGCTTGCAGATAATGCAATAACCATTAGGCTGGTTGCCCAATGTTATATAATATTCAGTGCATTCCATGCAATCAACATTTAGACTACAGTGGTATACTATTCTACTTAAATCTTTGTGTTTTTATGCAATAGTCAACATAAGTATCTCAGTATGTTGTTGATTAATAGCTACCCTTGCTTTGGTAGTTTTCTGACTTGTATTTCTATGCTTGCTTTTAATTATTTGTACTATTCCAGTGTTGGTGTTCTACCGGTTCGGCCTGGTTTATCCGAACCAGTATTTCCAACTATCAGCTGGATGACCATCAGCTGTGCCACGTGATTTAGATTAGCTAGAAAACAGGAAATCATTGGATTTCTTGCTTTCTAGCTAATTTGAATCGCACAGGACAGCTGATTCCCCTCTGGCTTCAAAATGCTTCTTTTTCCAGTGCTTCCCTGAGGACCACTAGGCCAAAAACAGGGTGCAAAAGAAAGAAAGAAAGAGGGAGGGGGGAAGGGGTGACAGAAAGAGAAAGAAAAATAGAAAGAAAGGGAGGGAGGGAGAGAAAAAGGAGAGAAAGGAAGGATCACAAACCTTGCCACTAGACCAAGGCTCTTCAAACTTGACAGCTTTAAGACTTGTGGACTTCAACTCCCAGAATTCCTGAGCTAACATGACTNGAGCTAACATGACTGGAGGAAGAATTCTGGGAGTTGAAGTCCACAAGTCTTAAAGCTGTCAAGTTTGAAGGCCCCTGCCTTAGATGCAGCTTCAGAGGATGCTTTGAAACAGCACAGCAATCCAGGGCTGGAATATATTTGGAGGTCATCTAGTCCAACCTCCTGCTCCAGAAAGTGAACTTCTGTCTTTTGACACCCCCAGTCACATGACCACATAGCCATGCCCACCCAGTCACATGACCACATAGCCACGTCCACCAAGCCACGCCCACAAAACCCGTAGTAAAAAAAATGTGAATCCCACCATTGGTCCCAAAAAGTCAAAATAGAAACTGCAACCATATGGTTGAAGGTCCACCCCTGTATTATGTGTTCTAGTGATTGACACAAAGTCAGAAGAATAAAATAACAGATTTGTAAGGGACCTTGAAGGTCTTCTAGTTCAATCTTCTGCTCAAGTAGGAAACTCGATACCATTTCAGACAAATGGTTGTCCAATCTTTTCTTTAAAAGCCTCCAGTGTTGGAGCATCCACAACTTCTGGTGGCAAGTTGTTCCACTGATTAATTGTCCTCGCTGTTAGGAAGTTTCTCCCTGGTTGTAGGTTGGTTCTCTTCTTGATTGGTTTCCATCCATTGCCTTTTGTTCTGCCTTCAGATGTTTTGGAGAATAGGTTGACCTCCTTTTCTTTGTGGCAGCCCTTTAACTACTAGAACAGTGTCTTTTCATTAAGTTAAACATATTCAGTTCCTGGAACCGTTCTTCATATATTTTGTCTTCTAGTCCCCTAGTCAGAGGTGGGATTCAGCAGGTTCAGACCAGTTCTGGAGAACCGGTAGTGGAAATTTTGAGTAGTTTGGAGAACCGGCAAATCCCACCTCTGACTGGAGATTTTACAGTCTCCTTCTCCTGCCACACCCACAGAACCGGTTGTAAAAAAAATCGAATCCCACCACTGCCCTTAATCATCTTTGTTGCTCTTCTCTGCCCTCATTCTAGAGTGTCAACATCTTTTTTATATCATGGTGACCAAAAGTGGATGCAATATTCACGTGCGGTCTTACATTATGAAGTGGTATTAACACTTCACGTGATCTTGATTTTATTCACTCTATGAATGCAGCCTCGGCCTGCTGTGCTCCATTTGACTTCCTCTGTTCTTGTAAGTGGCCGATAGGGTAAAAACGCTTGTCATGTGTGAATCTTCAACAGAAAAGGTTCCTGGCAAAATAGAAATGAAGTCTATGCTAGACATTTGACGTATTCAGAAGGCCTCCATTTAGGCTGCAAAAATTTGGTGCATTTGGGAGAAAGGCAGGGAAATAAATCAATGGAATAACTGAGGCACGGAGGCTGTCCCAAGCTGCTTTATTACTAAGAACTAAGAAAGGATTTTAATGACCCTCAGCCCAAATTATATTTGAGACTTGTAGGTTCGTTTATGTTTTCAAGCAACTGCTTAATGAAAAATGAAGAAGTCTTTTGTAGTGAAGCTTTCAATAGCTATTTATATGTTCAACCATTTTATTTCAATTTTCTCTACAGTAGTTCTTTTTCCATAATTATTTCACTAATAATTTTGTCATATATAAAATATAGTATTAACATTTATTTTGATTTTCATAGAATGTATTATTGTCACATGTGCTTTTTAAATAAAAAACAACAGCCCTTATTTCTCACCCATAAACTTTGACAAGCTTATCTCTGCCTGCTTGTCTTTCCAATGTAGGTTATATGATATTTTAGAAAAAGTTAAACATGGAGATCCCAACTTCTCTTTCTTACCTAACAAATTATATTTAGCATCCAAACCATCTCTCTGACATTTCTCGATCTCATCAGCATCGACACTTTAAAGGCATATTGGCTCTGTTCCCTATATGACTATCTAGATATATGAAGACAATTCCACTGGAGATTCAAAAAAATACTATGAAATCTTATAGAAACAAGCTGAACATTCATTATATTTCTTCCATATTCTCATCACTATATAATACTATGTCCTATTATCCAATGATTTTTCTTGGCTCAACATACAGTATTTTATCAATAGGATGATAGTTAAAACAAATCACAGATATATAGATATATCTTTTTACAAGACAGAAGTTATGAAATATTATCATAAATGAAGAGATGCAATTTGTTAAACATTTATATCTTTAATTTAATTTTGAGATGAATCTTTCAAACATAGGATTTTCCTTCTCAAAAAAAAATCATAAGAAGTAAACAAAATCTTAGTTTTTTTATGGAGAGATTATTTATGTCACAAGGTTAAATACTAGCATGGAAAAATTGAATGCCAAAATCCTTAGAAATAAGAATATCCATATTTCTTATGAATCCAATCTCTTGGAACAGAGAAAACAGGTAACTCCTTTTTCTGTGTCCTGGAAGAATTATTCACGCTTAAAAAAAGGAATTCACAAATCAATTTTATTTGTCTTCATTTGTTAACTTAAATTAATTCTGAAGCTGTGAGTGTAATTAAAATTGAAACAAGCATTGAACTTCCAATTTTATAATAAGAATTGTGCATAAGAGATTTGGCATTTGCAGACCAAAATTTGAGTCGTAGTGAAATAAAGAGGACTCCCCTGACCAATGGTATAATTATAGAGTTCAGACATCCATTGAGTTGATTCTTCCTTCTATTTAAAGTAGAAGGAAAAACTGGCTAACTGGACACCTAAATTCCATTGGTTCTGCCATCATTTCACCAGGATCCAATCAGAATTCCAGGTAGAAACAGAGGATTTATGTATGCCCATTTCTCTCTCTCTCTCTCTCCCTCTCATAAAAGCTCACACAAGAATTCCTGATTCACGTTCCTCCATTCTGGTCAGAGTATTAATCTACTTAAATAGTATTTAATTTTTTTTACATGAGGTGTGAAGGCTGACCTTTGCGATAGACACCTTACTTAATGCATAGGAAATCTCTGTCCTTCAGCAAAATGACTTCTGGGTGGGGTTTAATTACCAATTTAGATTAGCTTTCCATTGGAAGGATTGGACCTGTGTCATCTTTTTGGCGTGCCTACCTGTCTCACGCAGTTACAAAATCGAGGGCAGCAGCAGAGAATAAAACTGGGAAGTTTTAATGTTTGCATTGACAAGGCAGCAGTCGTTCTAGCTGATCACGTGGGGAATGGCAGGGAATTTCTGCTCTATTGGTGAAATTATTTAGCAAGCAGGACAGCCTGGAAGGAGGAAATACTGAAATACATCCAAAAAGAAGATCCAATCTCTTTTGACATTCACCAAGGCCAAGAAAGTGATAGAGAAAGCTGGGCTGCCATCCAAAATGCTCCAAACAGCTAATTCAGAATGCTAAAGCTTCTAAGGGCAGTCAGTGAAAATGTTGAATGGATCATGTCAATCATAAAGGGATTTCAGTGGTTTCTTAGAGCATTCAGGAATTCTAACCAAGTATGTGTCACCTTTTTTTTTTCCTAATAGAAGAAAGGGTTCTTGCTGGATTTGGTTGACAGTCACTCCAAAGTAAGCCAACATTTAGTGCTCAGAGAGAGGAAAGAGGATTTTGGCAGAAGTCAGTCGATACAAGTGCTTCTGCTGCACCCTTGCCTTTTAATCACAACACCTTTCTTGTTAATCCTTAATCCCAACAGGTAACTGGTTGAAAATAATGTGAGATAATGCCGATTTTAGACATTTTGTTCTTTCATCTCTTTCTAATTATCTTTGCTGTCTTACAACCGCAGAGAGGACTCACCTTAGGCACACATCCACAGGCTGCTTGACGGAGCCTCCGGTAGCAAGAGCAGGGATTGGTGTCTCTGGGCTCCCTTGTTTGGTGAATTCTGCAGGAGGTTTAGTAACCGGTGACCCTCCTGGGCCCGCACACCCTGCTCCTGGTCTGCACAGCACAAAGTGCTGATGGGGAGTGCTTTGCATTTGACTCTTGGAGACTTTGCTCACACAGGCATCCTGGTGTTATTAA
Source organism: Laticauda laticaudata (assembly GCA_004320025.1). Classification (NCBI taxonomy): domain Eukaryota; kingdom Metazoa; phylum Chordata; class Lepidosauria; order Squamata; family Elapidae; genus Laticauda; species Laticauda laticaudata. Next base: position 80,413 of record BHFT01000773.1, on the reverse strand, counting down.
TAGTTAATGGGAACTTAGAGTCCAAGGATCTCAGATAGCATCATCAGAGGCAAAGCTGGGAAGGGGGAAAGGATACTTCTGCATCCCTCAATAAGTAGTTCTGGGACCAGGTCTGAACATCCCAAAGGCAGCATTATTTACATTTGTACAAATATGATGTGTACGCCATGTGGTTCCAGTAAATCACATAAATCCATCAATTGGTAGCAGGGCAAGCAGTGCTCCAGAGCTTCACGCTCAGAGGTGATATTCAGTTCAGATCAGTTCTGGAGAACCGGTAGCGGAAATTTTGAGTAGTTCGAAGAACCAGCAAATGCCACCTCTGTTTTACAATATCCTTCCCCTGCCACGGCCACCAAGCCATGCCCACAGAACTGGTAAAAAAATGAATCCCACCACACTGTGCAGATTAATAGACAAGGGGTTTAGTGGGTGGGAAGATACAGGCTGGTCCATCATGATGGCTCCACCTGCAGTGAATTATGTCAGATGATTATCTGTTGCTTTTTTTCTATTCTTCAGTCTTAGAAAGAAAGCATACTATTTTCCAGTTTTCAGGCTTATCAACACAAGAATTGAATAAACCATTATTTAACTGTAAAAGCTATTTATAAACTGCCTGCGTAGAAAGGTTCTCTGATATGAAGGAAACTAATAAGTAATGAAAGGATCTTTTCCTGAAAAAAATGAAAGGTTGAGATGAGAAAAAAAAAATCTACAGAAGGAATAGAAGCAACGGAAGTATATAAAAAAAAACTCAGAATCATAAATATGAAAGGCCAGATAGAGTGGAAAGGTCATGGGTCTGACAATTCAAAACATCATAGTTTGTCAACAATGTAAAACAATCTGGTAATTTAAAAGCTTACATTAAAGAAACCAAGGGCATAACATGAGGCTGAAGAATGTAAAACTAGTTAGACAAATTTTTTTTAGAAATCATTTCCAAGTTTGGTTCTACACTTTGAAAATATCTATTTCGTTTATCATATATTTAATTAAATCAGAGTTGTCCAAGGTCAAAATGGAAACCCTTGAGCCGGAGGTGGTATTCAGCAGTTTCTGACCAGTTCTGGAGAACCGGTAGTGGAAATTTTGAGAAGTTTGGAGACCCGGCAAATCCCACCTTTGACTTGAGATTTTACAGTATCCTTCCTCTGCCATGCCCGCCAAGCCATGCCCACAGAACTGCCTTGAACTATAACACCAAGTAGTGCACTGAGGTCAAATTGTTCCTTGGGTTAAGAAGATATGTCTTTAATGATTCTTAAGATAACTGTATCTACCATGCTAGCCCTTTTGACATAGATTCTGGACAAAAATTCTGACCTCAGTTAGGATTGTGCCTAAGCAATTGTAGTCTCTGCTCTCTGTGCAGTCTCCGTCTACCTATTTATTCTGCTGCCTGCAATTTGGCAGATCGAATCTCACCAAGCTCAAGCCTTCCATCCTTCCAAGGTGGGTAAAATGAGGACCTAGATTGTTGGGGGCAATATGCTGACTCAGTAAACTGCTTAGAGAGGGCTGCAAAGTACTGTGAAGTGGTATTCATCCTGAAGCAATGTTTCTCAACTTCATCCACTTTATGATATGTTCACTTCAACTCCCAGAATTTCCAGTCATCATGAAATCCATGCATTGTAATGTTGCTGACTGTCGAAGATTTTTTAATATATATTTTTTATTTCACTCCCTTTGGAGTGGCAGTATTTGAGAAAAGCCTCAAAAGGAGTAGGGAAAATCAGACATACTTTGGGATATATAATATACTGAAATGTGAGTCCATTGCAAGTGAGGAAGAAGGATTAAAATGCAAACAACAAGCTATTCTCCATTACATTCTCCTGATACTCCCTCTTCAATATTCTGATTTTCTTCCCTCTGGTTCTATTTTTATCATCTTTCCTTGGGAGAATTGCAACTTTCTCACACTATTACATAAAATATATTTTATCCTTGTGGGAATAGTTTTACAATTCAGTTGATATGCAGAGGCACTTACCCTGCCTGTGAAATTTTGCTGGGGGAGAAAGATCCAAAAGAAAAATTAAATCCCTGGACCAGGGGTGGGATTCTACTGGTTCGGTCTGGTTCAGCTGAACCGGTAGCTCCGAAGATCATCTGGGAGTAAACCGGTTCGCTCCAATGATCTGTTTGCTGGGCCCACCCAATTGCCCCGGCTCCATATTGACCTTTATTTCCTGCTTTTGGTGCTCAGCCACATCGTGCGGCTTAGCAGATTGCCACACATCAGCTGTTGAAGAGGCAGGGAGAGTGCAGGAGTGCAAGAGAAGGTTGTAGGTACGCCTCTGTGCGTGCACAAAGTGCATATGCATGCACAAAGCATGCCCACCAAGCCACACCCACCAAGCCGGTGGAAAATCAATTTGAATCCCACCCCTACACTGGATGCACCCAAAAATTAATTTTTAAAACAAATGTTGCTAGGAAGTGAAGTTTCTGATAGGAACAGGAAAATGTGCTCAGAAAGGAAAGGGATTTGTGGACAAAAAGATTCAGGTGTCCACAGGCTGTGGGCAAGGATGGCCAGTTGGCAAGCTGCACTGGGGAACATCCCTGGAAACCTTGCTAGCTTTATTTATTTGGCTGACAATGATACAAAGTTCTATTCTTTCACAGGAGTAAAAGAATGTCTGTCAATAAGAAGAAAATGCCATATAAAATCCTACAGTGGCAGACACTAGAATTCAAATGTTGTGGGTTTTAAAGTGCAGCTTCTGAATTCATGCATCAGTATGTGGTTGCTGCTCAGACTGAAATGCAGTGTATTCCTCTTGGCCCCTCCTTCAGCAGCAGGCCCATTTGGACCTATATACTTCCACACTGCTTCTCCCACAAAGGGCCTCCAATATCAGTTCTCCTGGGGACTTTGGTAGATCCTTCCTTGGTTTCCAATGCAGGAACTTTAAAGCCTGAACATTTTCTGCGTTCAGGTTTTAGCTTCCCTCATTCTGAAAGATGATACACCAACACTTTTGCTCTTCAGCTGAAGCTTCCCCAGTCCAGCAGAGGCTATTTTGGCTCTCTGAGTCTATATATACCAGTCTGAAGGGAACACACGTTGTGGACTTAGTGTGACACTTCTTGTGTAAATCTACCACACTTAGTGTTGCTTGTGTGTATGTTTCAAAGATTGGAGTTGCTGAATTATCCATGGCATTGGAGTTAAAGTTATTGGTGTGACAGCTTTAAAAAAATGGTATAAAATACCAAGGCTCTTTCTCATGCATCCAAAAAGATACTGTCCTGAATACTTGTATCTGCTTACATTTGTGCAGAAGTAAGGTCATGGCTAACAAGGCTGCACTTGCACTTGGGCTACTCAGTGCATCTGGCCAGATTAGACGAGAACAACTCACAAGGCTATTAACTCAACCAGTTTACAAAGTGATTTTAAATAGACAACCAAAGAAGGGCATTTTCCCAAAAAGATATTATGGGCCCAATAACATAGTCTTTCTCACCATTAAAATGCATATTATTCTTATATTTTAAAAGATGTTATTTGCTCCTGTATTTCATAAAATGACAAGGTGGCATTTCTTGCCTGCATAATGTAAAATGCACCACCAATGACAACACTTGTGATTTTTTTGGTACTGGCTGAAAACCTAAGGGTTTATATTCTCCAGCTTTCAGTTGAATTTGTGTTGACATGCCATCATCATATGTCATTCCTGTTATTGTCACTGTGCTGATTTTAGAGCTTTTATTTTGTTTTGGTATCTATTTAAGCCCCTGTCACACTGCACCAACAGATGCAAAGAGGATGTAAAATGGACAAAACAAGCTTCCCATTTCCATTGAGTTAACGCGATGTATCCGTTCTGTACTCACTGCCTCGCGTTTTGCTTCCTCTCTATCCGTCCAGCATCCGTCTATTGACATTTCATCCGCCTCAGAAAGTTTTGAGCTGCTCAAAACTTTTGCGTGGGAAATGTATCAATTCGTCCGTTCTTGCATCCGCTAGGCATCCGCTAGCATCCGTTCTGCATCCGTTACGCATGCCGCTATATCCACTAGGCATCCGTTCCGCATCCACGCAACTCGCATCCGCTCGGCCGCAGGGGGGAAGAGAACGGACGCAGAACGGATGCAGAACGGATGCTAGGCAGAAAACAAAGCGTTTAAAACGGAAAAAACGCTTCGCAGAGGGGACCTATCTCGGATTTAAGGATGCCTAGAGGATGGCCTAAGAGGAGCCTAGAGGATGCCTAGAGGATGCCTAGAGGATGCAATGGGACACCTATACTGCCTATAAAAAGGGGGAGCAACTCGTCTGCATCTCACTTTCAGCCCAGCAGCCCAGCTGTGCAGACCTCTGGCCTGCCATCTGACTCTTCTTCTTCCACAGCATCCAGTCATGTCAACCGTGGATTGTAACACAGTCCTTCTGGCAGCCACCATCGTTCTGCAACAAGGCGAAGCCATCTACAGGCTCTCGTGAACTCTACTACGAGGAAAGAAAAAGAGGCAGCCAAGAAGCATCCGGTCCGAAGATGGATCGGAGAAGCAGCAGAGTAACGGACTGTACAACAAGCTGATGGTGCAGCTCAGGAACGAAGACACTCGGGCATTCCAGAACTTCATGAGGATGCCTCCAGCCATGTTTGACGAAGTTGTTGCAGCGGCTGGCACCCAGGTTGACCAAGGCAAACACCAACTTCCGGCCCCGCCTGGAACCGGGCTCAAGGTGGCACTCACTCTGCGTCACCTGCCTCAGGGACCACCTACAGGAGCATGCAGATATGGCTGGAGGGTGCCACACAACACCATCAGCATTGTGGTCAGAGAAAGTGGTGCAGGCCATCATCGAAGAATACCTGGAGGAGCTCCTCCAGTGCCCCACCACTGAACAAGGCTGGAAGAAAGTTGCAGAGCATGGTATCAGAGGTGGAACTTCCCCCACACCGTGGAGCCATAGATGGAAGACACGTGGCCTGCAAAGCACCCAGCCAAGTCGGGGTCCACTTATTTCAACTACAAGGACTTCTTCAGCATCATCCTCTTCGCCAGGGTCGATGCTGACTACAAGTTCATGTACAGCGATGCTTCAGACAACGGCTCATGTTCAGAATGCCCAGGTATACAACACCAGTGACTCAAGGAGGGGCTGGAACGCAACCTCATCGTGGGCTTCCCAGATCCAGACCCCCTGCCCAACGACACGCAAGGTGTGCCTACTTCAATCGTGGGTGATGACATCTTCTCCCTCAGAACCTACCTCATGAAGCCCTACATTTCCAGACTCCTCACCTGTGAAGAGAGAATCTTCAACTACAGGCTGTCCAGGGCAAGGCGGGTGGTGAGAACGCCTTTGGCATCCGGCCAACAGGTTCCAGGTACTTCTCACCACATGCAGCATCACCCAGAGACTGGGAGAGATCGTGGAAGCTTGCTGCATCCTGCACAATCTCATGCGCACGCTACCCAGTCTTGCAGAACAGGCTCGTGGACCTCCAACACAAGGCAATGGGGACATGGAGCCTGGTGAATGAGGCAAGGGCGAAACCTGATAGACACTGAGGATGTGCAAGCCCCCAACAGAGCCTCACGTGAAGGAAGAAGCAGCGCAACCTCCTGAAACACTGGTGCAAACTTCCCAGCTGGAGCAGTGGAGTGGCAGACAGGATGATATGATTAATGGATGCTTCCTTCAGACTGTCTCATCACACTGATGAGATTGGGCCATGTTATGTTGGGTGGGCCTACAATGAACAGGGCATTTAATAAAGAGTGTGTGTTTATGTTGAATCTGTGGATGAATGCTTACATTGTTATGATAATGAAGGGCCAAAGGTGTGGCACCTGGGAGGTAGACCATACAGTCCCACTATGCTTGCACTGGAGGTTATCTATCCCAAACTATCTTAACCCATCTCACAGGTATCCCTGCCCATCCCACAGCTATTACCACACCGCCAAAGGTATCCCTGCTCTTCCACAGGTATACCCTGCCCACCCCACTGCTATCTTACCCATCCCACAAGCATGCAAAGGCTTAAACCATTTCTAAAAAGTTTCCACCAAGACTTTATTAAAAAAAGAAATGAAGCAAAGTGTGTGAATCAAAGATAGACTTTATTGAACAAGAAGCTATAAAACAAAAATGACCCAAGTCAAGTGCGTCCAAATAAAGTCCACAAGTAGCCAGCCAGCCAGTCTCTGGCACTCCTCTTGGTCCCCGAGAGGACAACAGGTGACGGTGTGTTGAGAAAGCTCTCGGGACATCTGCTCAGACCCGTGATGCGAGAGGTCCTTCTCCATGCCATGGGGTGTCAGCACCCAGTACTGATGACAGATTACTGAAGGCGGCTTGGCTGTGTGGTGGAGGAAGGAGTAGTGTATTGGGCTGTCTGGTCTGCAGCTGGGTGAGGGACGCGCTCGTGCATCGCTGTCATCGGTGGCATCATTGGCATGGTGGCATCGGTGGCATCAGTGGAACCGTGGCAACGGTGTCGCCCGATGACTCTGTTGCCTGGACTGGAAGGGTGCTGCTGTGTGCTGCGACCTCCTGGTAGTCGTAGCCCTGGTAGGTGAGGGCCTGTGGGAAGCCTTGGTATGGGAGGGACATCAACTGGGGTGGAAGAGCAGACCTGGACTGGGTGGGAGCAGTTTCTCTGGGTCTGGAGGGTTGTGAAGCAGCTCCGTGATCCGGTCCTTCACCACCTGGTACTGGGGATCGCCATGTCCCTCAGGCCTGGTTGACATCGGTGAGGAAGGGCTTGCAGTTGGAGGATGAGGAGTCGTGTGGACCAGCTGAGAGAGGAGATTTAGTCGCTGGTGCGATGGTTGTCCCGTTCCAGAAGGACAGTGTGGCTCTGCCCCTCTGCTGTCTGGCTCTCTGCCTTTCTGTGGAAGGTGGAGCGGGGGGGTGGATGCGGCTACAGCTGTGGTGGATGCGATGTCTCCTTTCTTCCACGCACCAGGGAGTCCTCCACACCTCCACCACAGTTACAACCCCTGTCCGCGTTCTCCGCCATGGCACGCTCCACAGAAACTTGCCTGGAGACAGGGACTGACTCTCGCCGAGGGACTGGCAACTCAGTAGGCTGCGGAGAGAGAGGGTAGACAAAGGGGCTCCTGGTGCTCCTCGGTGGCGGATCTTACCCTCCAGGAAGCTGCACTGGCCATGACGTAGGTTCCTCTGTCCGTCAGCTAACCGTGGCCTGGCCAGATTTGCTTCAGGGTGCAGCTTCCCATACCAGGTGTGCATGTGCTTCCACCAGCGAGGAGCACATCCGATGTGTAGCCCAGACTCTCCGGCCTCCTCTCTCCAAACAGCCTGCTTCCTTTTGGTGTCCCTGTACAGGCGGTGTCCCTTCTGCCACAGATAGTCATTTCTCTCCAGCCACCTCCAGCACCTCATCCTCGTGCGCCTCCTCAAGATAGTATTGCGACTCCTCTCCCGTTGTCGCATACGGCCTCTTCCTCCCTTTTGCAGGACCAAATGGGCCCTCATCAGAGGGGCTCCCAGGTAGTGGGCTGCTCCTACACATCAGCAGCAAGCAGCACCCAAACAGGATCATCTTATAATATCTCTATCATCATCCGTCATCACCAGCAGGATCATAATCATCATCATCAGCAGCAGCAGCAGCAGTAGCAGCAGAGGACCACCAGCAGCTTTCAGCAGAGTACGCAGCAGAGGCACCACCGCCAGGAGCAAGCTTCAGCAGAAGCTCCAGCCCAGAAGAAGAGCGAGGCCCGAGCAGCAGAAGCCCCAGCAGAAGCAGAGTCAGGGCACGGGGCTGAGGGTGCCTGTCCCTCTTGGCAGGGATGGCAGGTTGCTGAGGCTTTCGCTTCTTCCCATGGTTTGTGGGGTTGCTGGCTGGCAGGGAGGGCTGCAGGGAGGCTGGCAGGCACCAAGCTTGCGAAGCCTGGCAGGAAGGCTGGCAGAAGTGGCTGGCAGGCAGGGCAGCAGAGGGGCTGGCAGGCAGACTTGGCTGGCAGGGAGGCTGGAAGGCGGTGGGTGTGGCTGGGCAGGTGGAAGGATGGAGGCGAGTGTGCGAGGTGGGAGGCTGTGGCGAGGCTGGCAAATAAGGCTGGCAGAGTCTTGCAGGCAGCAGACAGGCAGGGCAGGCAAGGACTCGATGTATCCGGCAGCAGTCTTTCCTCCGAATGCTGGCACTGTGCGAGCTGCTTCCCTTTATATACCGCAGGCTGCGCAATGCGCATATCCCCCCCATGCGCAATTAACGCTCGACATCTTTGGCTTCCGCTGTTGCATCCGCTAGGCTTCCGCTCTGCATCCGCTTAATCCACTTTGCATCCAATCTGCATCGCTGTATCCGTTCCGCATCTGCTTTGTGAGGTCCCCGGAAGCCTAGAGCGATGTGCCATCTGCTCCCATCCGTTCCATCCGCTGGGTTTCGTTCCACATCCGCTTTCCATCCGCCTGCGTCCTCCCCGGGTCCATTCCTTTCCGTGTTATCCGCTCCGGTTATGCAAATTTTTGCCCCTTTTGAGAGCGGATAACAACGGATGGAACATTTTGCTCGTCCGTTGTGTCCTTTTGACTAACGTTTTGCATCCGTTGGGCAGTGTGACAGGGCCTTTATTTTGCAAACTGTATAGCAATCATGAAAAATCATAATAATCTCTTAAATGTATAATAAATACATTGAACAAGAGGTTTATTGAAAAGAAGCCTAAATGCAATTAATTTGAATAATTTTTAACTGCCAAAATTTACATTTTACCCTTCATGATTTTATAGTTCTGTATGCACACACATGCACAGAGAACTAAAAAATGAAATATGAGTGTTTTACACATTTTATATTATTTATTTATGTATTTATTTTGTCAAGCAATTATTAAATAGCAGGTATAAGTATAAACATGGCTATAAATACATGAAATGGATACGAATAAGAAAAAAAAGACACAATAGGACAGGGATGGTAGGCACGCTGGTGCACTTATGCATGCTCCCATATTGATTGCAAGAATATCAAGATGAGAACATGAAAGATTCTGCAAAGGTGAATATCAGGATACCGTTTAAGCACATTGATATGTCACATAGTCACATAGTATTTACATGAACACACACAGCAAAATATTCCTTTCCTCCTGCTATCCCATCTCCTCCTCTTATGTTCTCTCTTGCAGATCAGAGCTCAGGCAAAAAAAAAATAAGTTCAAGAGGCAGCAGACATTTCATCAGCCAAATGAACAGATATTTGATAGATGTTCATTGAAACAAAGCCCACTTTCCTGGTTTCAGTTCACCTTCATATTCTTACAATTTTGCATAGTTCTGTTCAGGGGTGGGTTTCTACCGGTTCTGTCCACCTCTGTAGAACCGGTAGCTCTGAAGAGCAGCAGACATAGAGCCGGTTCTATGTCTGCTGATGTTTTTGCTCACCCGCCCACCTGGCCTCTTACCTCTTTATTTCCACCTGGCCTCTTTATTTCCTGATTTTTCAACTTCAGCTGCAGTTTAAAAAGCAGGAAAAGAGGGCTGTTTCAAAGGCTGTGTCTGCACACAGCATGCTGAAGACAATTTACAGGTGCACTGCTCACAGCGTGCAGGGAAGCTCGTAAATCCCAAACCGACAGTTAACCCTGTCGTATCCCACCCCAGGTTGTGTTATGAAAGACAAATAGGAATTAGATGCTAGAAAACAGATTAAAGGCAATGGTACATGTAATTTTTCTATTTACATGTAGGAAAACTAATGTTTTATTAGCCACAGTCACATTATATCGTAAGCAATTTACTCTGAATATATATAAACTTCAACTGAATATTATAACAGTAAATAAATATAGAATTATTTTTATTCTGTAACATTTAGAAATCAAACTATTTTATTCACCTGACTGGAAAAAAAAGAATATAAAGAGTACCAAATAATTTGCTGTGGACTAAATCCTAATAATTTATATTACACCACATTTATCAAAAAGAAACAATGCAAAATAGTATCTTAGAGACTTTGCCCCCATATTTTGTCACTTTCTGTATGTTACATAATAATAAGGCATGCCAGGCTCTCTTCTTTAGTTCTGAGAATATTCCAACTTGTCTTTTGTCAATCTCATTCCAAGACATTCAAAAAATTCTTGAGGATTTTGACATTCAAAAATCAATATCAATAGTAATCATCACCTTGCACCTTGGGTGCAATCTCAAAACTACTAGAGCACTAACTTAACACTATCAGCCAATTTCAAAAGGCAGCTTTACTCAGAACACCTTACATTCCTTACATTGGTGTAAGGTTCCTTACACCTTACATTCTGTGATGACATCTGCTATCACTATCAAACATCCACATCTGCCTATCCCAGGTCCTTGGAAAGGACTCAGTAAGTGAATAAAAATGTCAAATCCATTCTGACTGGATGATGAACCACAATAATACTATCTTTAGATAATGTTTCATTACAGAGGTTTCTGATATGCTGCTTCAAACAACAGAGATCAGCTTGGACAGGGAACAGCTTGGAAATGTTTGCTTGGTGATCCTGTTGCTTTCTGATATACATGGATTCCATTTTTGTTTTTAAATCATGTTTTGGGAGGCAGAGATAGATTTGTCTGTTTTCAGTTAGTTGCTTCATTTTTGCTCATCTTTTTGCTCTAGCTTCTGTAGACATTAATGGAAGTCCTCCTGAGAACAGTCTGCATGACCAACACAAGGTGGATATATTGTGAAATCATTGCTGTCTTCAAGATGGAGCCAACTTTTTAAATGAACCTATAATTCTGTTGCTGCAGATAAAAATTATTTCCAGTGGTTGCCAGAGATAAACATTGGGTTCTGTTTGCAACCCTGAATGTATGTGGTACTGAGTATTCCCTGTGAAGACCAAATAGCAAAAGATTAGGAGGATGGATTTAGTAAGCCTACCATAATATTTTAAATCCTGCCAACTTATCATTATAGCAGATGGATGTTAAAATCCTGATAGAACAGAGGAACAGTTATACGACCAAGTGGCCAGGCACATCAATCCTTTCTTCCTTGCTCCTCAGCTGCTGCCATTGGAAAGAAGAAAGAATCCAGATCTCAGCAAGGATAGATGGATGATGCACAGAGGGTCCAATGATTAAAAGTAGCAGAAAGGCACACAAATGTACCACAATATTCATAGGGGAGATTTTTGGCAACTTTTAGCTATGGAGGGATCATGTTTTGGAGCATAGTGCAAGTGGTTAGGAAGAGATATCCCCCATTCTCTGCCAGAGAAGCTCAGCTGAATCCCAGACTGAAGAGTCAGCTTCAAGAGGCAGGCCAGAGGCCAATGGGGACAGATCTGGGAGGAGCTCTTCTTGTCCAAGTTATCAGGGAAAGTTGGTGAGAAATCAGAGTCAAGGTACTAATTTGAACTATGAACAGATTAAGAGAAGCCATTGTTGTTTTTTTTATTATTATTTCTGCTTTGATCAGCCTACTTCAGAATCTAGAAAGGATTTTGACAACTAGACCACATCAAGAGGAAAAAACTAAGTTGACAAAAGGCCTGAGGGAAAACACAGACAGAGAGCTATAAGAGACACTGGCTATGTTTAATTAGGAAAACAGAAGAGGTGCAAAGAGACAAGATAGCTGCCTTCAGAAGATAAAATAAAAAGACATGTATTTACAATAGAAGAAGTCAAGGTGTTGGTTGAATAGATGGAAACATCCTGCAAGAGTAAGAGCAGTTCATCAATGGAACAGCTGTTTCAAGAAGTATTGAAACAGAGGCTGGACAGCTATCTGTCAAAGATGCCAGACTGGAGGATTCCTGCAGCAATTGAAGGTTGGACTAGTCACTAGATGATCTCCATCATCTTTTTAGGAAGTTAGATTATATTACATTAACAGAGTTGGAAGGGGACCTTGTAAATCATCTCATCCAACTCCCACCCAAGTAGACCCTACACCATTTCTGACAAATGACAGTCCAATCTCTTCTTTAAAGTCTTCCGAAGGCAGGCTGTTCCATTGGTTGATTGTTCTCATTGTTAGAAAATTTCTCCATATTTCCGGGTTAAATCTCTCCTTGTTCAATTTCCATCCATTATTCTTTGTCTGGCCTACAGGTGCTTTCGAAAATAACTTCTCTGCACTTTTTCTAGAGTCTCAACATCTTTTTTGACCGAAACTGGATGCAGTTCTCTCAGTGTGGTCTTACCAAGACCTTATAGAGTGGTATTTGTACCTCCCTTGATCTTGATTGTGTCCCTCTGTTAATGCAATTTAGAATTGTGTTGGCTTTTTTGACTGCCGCTGCACACTGCCAGCTCACATTTATCTGGTTGTCCACTAAGGCTCCAAGATCCCTCTCACAGTTACTGCTATTAAACCTGGTTTCACCCAGTCAATAAGTGTAATTTTGTTTTTTCTTGCCGAAAATGCAGGACTTCATTTTTCTCTTCATTGAATTTAATTTTGCTAGATCGGGTCTAGAGTTCAAATCTGTCAAGGTCTATCTGGATCTTGAGCCAATCTTCTCATGTGTTAGCTATTCCTGCCAGCTTTGTATCATCTGCAAATTTGGTAAATTCCCCTTCTATTCCCTCATCTAAGTCATTTATGAAGATATTGAAGAGTTCTGGACCTAAGCCGGAACCTTGTGGCACCCAACTCCATGTAGGTGTAGACCCATGAAGGACTACTCATTGAGTACAGTTTGTCAGCCAGTTACAAATTCATTTGGTGGTGATGCTATCTAGCTTACCAAGAAGTAGGTTGTGGTCTACTTCATCGAATGCCTTGCTGAAATCTAAATATATTATGTCCACAGTATTTCACTCGTCAACTAATTTAGTCACTGTGTTGAAGAATGAAATAAGATTGGTTTGGCACGATCTGTTTTTAACAAACCCGTGCTGACTGCTAGTTATTACTTTGCTTGTTTCTAGATGTTGGCAGATCTGTTTATTTATTATTATTTTTTTCAATATCTTCCTGGGTATTGATNCCTTTTTTTTTTTTTTTTGAAGATGGGAACCACATCAGCTCTTTTCCAGTCCTCTAGTAGTTCCTGGTGCTTCAGGATTTTTGAAAGATATGGTGCAGTGGTTCTGAGATGACCTCTGCCAACTCCTTTAAAACTCTGGGATGTAATTCATCAGGCCCCAGTGATTTGTTTTCATCAAGATCAGACAGGTGTTATCTTACTATTTATTTATTTTTTTGCTTATCTTAACTTTTATTTCTGGTTTGTCTTTTACAGTTATGTTTTTGGTAGATTGGGCTGTAGTTTCTTTTTGCGTGAAGACCGATGCAAAGAATGAGTTAAGCAGCTCTGCTTTCTCTTTAATCCTTATATTCTGTAATAAAGAAATTCATCCTATGTTTAAGGTTTACTTTCCACCGAGTAAAGCTTGACGTCTAATGATGACACAGACATGTTGCTGAAACACCTATAGGATGTTTTAAAAAATGATGGTGATCCCATTATTAAAGTCCAGCCCCTTTGCTGCATTTGTGCAGTCACACCTCCCATCTTGACTTTTGCCATCTTGACTCCTAGGATTCTAGCTGCCAACTATAAAGAAGGATTTAGCCATTTCAATCTTTTGATATGTTTTTTTCAATTTTCCAATTTAGTCTATAGTCTGTGGGTTTCCAAGTCGTCTCCTATTCAAGTACTGTACTAACCAAAGCTGGTCCTTTTTTGCCTTTCTGGATCTGCCAAAACCCTGCTACCTGCTAGTATAAAAACTGGTGCTGATTTGGTGGGCAAGCACCATACAACTACTGCTAATGCAAATGTGGTTAACATAAGCAACACTCACCTAATGAAATTGTAATTCATCTGGACAACAGCTTTCCAAATCCTAATTAAGAAACTGAAGGATTTATTTCATGAATGCCAGCAACATTCACGGTCAATATCAAAGTTATTTCATGGTTGGGAATCTTCTCTTAAAAAAGAATGGCTGCCATGAGACCAAAAAGGGTTCGCAGTTGAATCAGTCTGAGACAAAAAGGAGCAGTGACCTCTATGTGTGAACAAAATGTATTCATCAAGTGAGCAGATATAAAATGTGTTGTATCTGTGTGAATTTCATTGATTTTTCTATGCTGCGCAAAGCCATGCAAACTGCAAAATAAATTAGCATGGGATTTGGATTGAGTTTCAGAAAGTATTAGCTAAGAGAGTATTGTAGGAAGCCCCTCCTCCCCAGATGAAAATATTCTTTATTCTTAATATTGAAAGAGGCAGGATAGAATATTTCCCAAAGGAAAAATAGAAAAACATGCTCTTAAAGGTAGAAATCAGCCTCAGCCTTCCTGCTATAGGAAACAGCCTTCAGGCATATCCTTAGGGATGGATATTTTGTGCCCGTTAAGAAATCCAAATCCAAAGAAAACAAAATGCCCTCAGCCCAGCTCCTCCAGAAGGGATTAAAAGTAGAAAAACAAAGACTCCTAAAATCTACATTCCCCACCCAAATTAGGGCATAATAGGATTAAACCACCAACATTAGAATAGCAAAAGGCACAAAGTTCACTACATTGCACGACCCCCTGGAGCATCTCAGAACCCTATAAAAATCCATCCATTCAGCCAGTCAAGGGGTCAACCACCCCAGAAACATTTGCTGCCATCACTGAAGTTTCTGGAAAGCAAATAAACCTTCTTTCCATGCAGTCAGCCTCTATTTTATTTGCAGCGCTTTTCTCCTGGCTTGGAAGTGGATCAGATTTTTCTTCTGACAGTATTAAAAGTATTAACTAAATAGATACCAGCCTCTGAACCTACATTGTAATGTGCTCAATGCATTATTAAGTCAACTGATTCTTAAGTATGTAGGACTTGCAGATTGCAGCTTCTGAAATTATTTTGAATATTTTAAAAATATTGTGGGGGTCTGTGGTGCTCCCTGAGCTTTGTTGTGACATTTCATTGCTCAACTAGGGAACATCATCAGTGCTGCATATCTACGAAAACAACAACCAAGTGTAGAGAGAAACACAGACCACACAGTTCAACCCTGAACTACAAATATTCTCTTCTTGTGGTACCTTTAATAATAGCTCCATTTTAGGTCACATGACCAGGAGAAGGGAGGAGCTTAGAATGGAGGGGTTGGCCAATTGACTTTTTGGTTGGGATGCACTGAAGGAGATTTTTCACTAATGTTTTTCTCCAAAGCTCCTGTCCTGACCCATCCCTTATTTGATTTCAGCTTTTCTTTTGCTAGTTTCTTCCCCTAACCCCTTATTTGGTGTTTTATTTTTGAATAGTTAACCTGCAGTAGCTCGGAGTAATCCATCTGTCTATCAAGAAGATGCTTTCTTTCCAACTTTGCTTTTGGTCAGAAAGGATAATAAGGCATGACCTGAAATCTTTTCCAACTTCCTAGCCAGCAACGGACAAAGCAGGCAGATGTATTTTTTGGTGCAACATGTTTAATTTTTAATATTTTAAAAAGCATTCTTTTATTTTCAAAAGAAATTTATTTTTGTGGTGCATTCCTCCCCCCCCCTTTTTGTTGTCTTGTCTTACAGCTATGTGTAATTGAGCATTAAGGGCTTTTCTCAATTCAACCTTCAGCTGTTCATCTCTTATGCATAAATCAGCTGTAAATGAAGCTGGCTTTAAACAACACTATCTAGATTTCATGCCCTTCCTCCACTTTGGCTGCTGTGATTGGCTAGTATGCCCTGTCCACTCATGGCCAACATGACTCCTGATAGAGAATTCTGCTTCTTTTCCAATTTACAACAGGAAAGCCAGCACAAACTGCTTTCCTCCTGTAAATGTGTCTTCTGAGGACAACATCTCATCATTCTTCATACCATTTGGGTTAGACGGGAAATCTGGGAGAATTCAACAGACCTACAAAAAGAAAAAAAGAGGAGGGGGGGTGCATGATATTAGAAATCACTAGATCTCTACAGAAATGCATAAAACTAAGGATGAAAACCTCCTAGAATGCATATGGGTTAATATAAAAGGAAAAAAGAACGATATTGCCCTAGTGTATACTATAGGCCACCCAACCAAGCAGAGGAAATAGATGAACTTTTTATTAAGCAGTTAGCTAAGGTATTCAGGAAACACACCACAGTCCCAATTGAACTAATTTACTACCCTGACATTAGCTGGGAAAAACTCTGTATCAAGTGGGAGATTGAACAGGTTCCCAATAACTTTGTTATCCAAAGGCTGAAGGAGGGAACTAGAGGGACAGTTATCCTGGACCTAATTCTTACTAACAGAGATAAAATGATAGGGTTGAAGTTGCAGGAATTTGGGGGAGAGTGATCACGTCATACTGGAATTCAACATAATGCAAAGACAAAGTCAAACTAAAGTCTTAGACATTAAGAGGCTTGATTCAACAAACTACAAGAGTTTTTAGGAAAGAGTCTATGGATGGAAACCTAAAAGGGAAAAACAATTCAAGATGTTTAAGAAACTCTGAAAAATAAAATTATGGAAACCCAATTTAATACAATGCCACAGAGAGAAAAAAAACAAGAGGCCTCAGATAAGCCAACAAGGTTGCATAAAGAACTCTGTGATGAACTGGGAGGGAAAAAGGACAAGTATAAAAAAAATGGAAAGAGTGATATATAACTAAAACAGAATAGCTGTAAATAGCCTGAATCTGCAAGGATGAAAACAGGAAAGCTTGAGGCTGAGGATGAATTAACAGTTGCAATAAATGCCAAAAATAATAAAGTTTCTTTCAACAAGTTAGAAACAAGAAAAAAGTCAAAGAAACAATTGGTCCACTATTGGGAGAAGATGGCAAGAAGGTAACTGTCAAGTGCCAGGGAAATTAGAAGATTTGGGCAATTCAAATTAGTATTTATTTGAAGTTTATTGCAAGTTTAAGTTGGTCAAGAATCTGACCCACTGGCTGTTAAAGGGAAATGAGCGGGTTGGACTTAGATCTCTTGTACAGGAACTCGTGACTTATGACAGGGAGTTTGACGCCTTCCTTGGGCTCAGCCTGGGCAACTCCTACACTACAGTAATGAGTATCAGGCAGAAAGCAGAATTGCTTAATTAATTTTTTGCATTTGACCAACCTATCAAAAGCAGCACCACAGAATAGGAATGCATTGCAAAATAGGCAAGAAAAGGATAAGAGAACATCTATCCAATCTAGATGAGTTCAAATTACCTGAATCAGAGGGTTTGCATCTCTAGAGTTTTATTTATTTATTTATTTTTGTCAATTGTTTACAAGATTATAGGCATAAGTAAAAACATGAATACATGGATACATATAAGAAAAATTAAAAAATAAAAGAAACAGACTTCCGGTTTGCAGGGCTTCGGCCACAGGCAGGAATCGGCGATCGTGAGCAGTTTCTGCCTGGGCGTGCCTCCGGAGCGCCCCGAGCCAGCTGGCTTCGGGGCTAAGCCACCCCGTAGAGGTCGGTGAAGACAGGGGAGGGCGTTGAGAAAGCCCGGCATCTTTCCTTCCCCAGCTTGACTAAGCTCCCTTTCCCGAAGGAGGTAGAGCAGAGCGGTCAGAAATGGCTGCCTCAAGAAGCCCTCATCGAAAAGAAATGTGGCAGGAGGAAAGAAGTGCTAGAAGTGAAAGTTTTGGCTGACGCGGTTAGGAAAACAACATTAAGGCATCTTGGAACTCAAATTTTAAAAAAGGATACCGAGGCTCTCATAAAAGATTCGGGTATAGCAGTGAATGAAAGTGTAAAAGGAAAAAAATTTTTTTACTCTCCTCCTACGTTTTGACAGCGAACAGAGATTGAATGAGAATTGGAAAATCTGCTTGGCATGCAAACAGCTGTGAAAACTTAACGCCAAGGGATAACAAAGATTTTCTTTGAATATAAAAAGGAAAAAAAAAAGAAGAAGGATTTTTTTTTTTTTTTTGCTTTAAGAGAAAGGAGAGAAGAGAAAAGAACAACGATTTGGAAGGAGGAGATAGCCTGGAATCTGAAGGCGCCTGTCACACTGGCCGATGGATGCAAAACATTTGTAAAAAGGACACAGCGGAGAGAAAAAATGTTCGCAATCCGTGTGGTTATCCGCTCCTCAAAAAGGGGCAAAAATTTGCATAGCCAGCAGCGGATAACATGGAAAGCGAATGGACGGGGGGGAGGATGCAGGGCGGTTGGAAAGCGGATGCTCAATGGAAGCCGTAGCGGATGGGAGCGGATGGCACATCCGCAAGGCTTTCCGGGGGGCCCGCCGGCAGCAAAGCGACACGGAACGGATACAGCGGATGCCGAGCGGAAGCCTAAAGCGGATTCAGAAGCGGAAGCCTAGCAGAATGCATAGTTTCACTGCAACATGCGGGGAGGATGCATTGCGCGTCAGCCCCCGATATAAAGGGAAGCAGCTCCAGAAGCAGGTCCACCATTCAGAGGAAAAGACATGCTTCCAGACACAGCTCTCAAGCCTCCTGCCAGCCTGCCCTGCCCTGCATACCTGCGTGCCAGCCTTGCTGCCAGCCCTTTGCCTGCCTGCTTGCTGCCTGCCTTCCTGCCAGCCTCCCCTGCGTGCCTGCCTGCCTGCCTGCGTGCCTGCCAGCCCTTGCTGGCATGCTGCCTGCCTGCCAGCCTTTGCTGCCCAGCCTTGCTGACTGCCTGCCGCCAGCCTGCCTGCCAGCCTTTGCTGCCTGCCTGCCTTGCCTGCAAGCCTTGCCTGCCAGCTACCTGCCTGCCTGCAGTTGCTGCACTGCCTGCAGCCCTGCCAGCCAGCAATCCACAACCATTGGGGAAAAGAAAGCCTCAGCCATTCCTGCTGCCAGCCCTGGCAAGAGGGACAGGGCCACCCTCGGCCACCCCCCTGGGCCCTCACTCTGCTGCTGCTGGGCTTCTGTAGCAGGCCTCGCTCTTCTGGGGCTGGGGCCTTTGCTGTCTTGTCGCTTCTGGAGGAGCTGCTGTCTGCTGGCTTATGTGGTGGTGCTTCTGCTCATGCTTACTCTGCTGATCTGCTTCTTGCGCCGGTGATGCTTCTGCTCATGCTTACTCTGCTGATGTGCTTCTGGTGGTGGTGCTTCTGGCTGGTGCTACTCTGCTGAAGCTGCTCCTCGTCTGCCTGGTCCTGCTGGTCTGCTTATGCTCCTGGTCCTGCTCATGTCCTGGTCCTGCTCGTGCTCCCTGGTCTCCCCATCGTGCTCCTGGTCCTGCTTGTGCTACTCGGTGCTCCTGGTCCCTGCTCATGCTGCTGCTGGTGCTGCTGGTTGATTCTCCCTGCTGGTGCTGCTGGTTGATTCTCCTGCTGGGCTGCTGGTGATTACTCCTGCTGGTGATTCTCCCTGCTGCCTGCTGCTGGCCTGCTGGTGCTGCTGCTGGCTGCTGGTGATGTGTGGAGGAGCATGCCCTACAACTGGAAGCCCCTCCTGATGAATTTGCGGTCCATGTTGTCCCTGCCAAAGGGGAAAGAGGCATGCGCGAGAAAAGAGATGAGGAGCAATACTCCATCGAGGAGGAACATGCGAGGAATGAGGTGCTGGAGTGGCTGAGAAGAGAATGAGTATCTCTGGCTAGAAAGGGAGACACAGGCTGTATCGGGACACCAAAAGGAAGAAGGCTTGCTTGGAGAGAGAAGGCGGAGAGCTGGCTACACTTCGGAGGTGCTCCTCGGCTGGTGGAAGCAAACATGAACACCTGGTACGGGAAGCTGCACCTCAAGAAATCTGGACCAGGCCACGGTCAAACTGACGGACAGAGAGACCTACGTCATGCCAGTACAGCTTTCCCTTTGGAGGGTGAGATCCGCACGCAAGGAGCAGCCCCTTCTTCCTCACAACCCTCTCCTCGGCAGCCTGCTGAGAGCCAGTCCTCTTCCGGCCGAGAGTCAGCTCCTGTCTCAGGCAGGAAACTCTGGAGGCGTGCCACAACGGAGACCCGCCTGACAGCTGTGGTACCGCATGGTGGAGCGCGTGTCAGACTCCCTGGCGCGGTTGGGAGAAGGGACGGCAACTCTCCACCACAATGTCCAACCCGCAATCCACCGAGCTCACACCTCCACAGAAAGGCAGAGAGCCAGACAGCAGGAGGGGAAGAGACACACTGTCCTGCTGGAGTATAAGAGAACACCATCAGGAGCAGCATAGATTCTCCTCTCTCAGTCTGGTCCACACCGGACTCTCATCCTCCACTGCAAGCCCTCCTCAACCGCTATCGTGCAACTACAGAACCTGCACCAAACAATGGCAGAACCCAGTACCAGGTGGTTGAAGGAAAGATCACCGATCTGCTTCACATACCTCCAGATCGAGGTGAACCCTGCTCCCATCCAGTCCAGGTCTGCTCCTTCCACCTGCTCCACCTCCAGGGTGATGTCCCTGCCATTCCCAAGGCTTTCCACAGCCGTCACCTACCAGGGCTACGGCTATCAGGAGGTCCAGCAGCAGAGGCAGCAGTCCTCCCAGTCCAGGCACAGGTCCATCGATGAACAAGCATTGCACCGTTCCACTGATGCCACCAATGCCACCCACAGCCAGCCGGGGATGCACCATGCACCACGGCCACCGATGCCACCCAGCAATGCCATCCTGATGCCCACCAACGCCTGGTCTCACCCAGCTGCAGACCAGAACCAGCCACCAGTACACTGCTCCTTCCTGCCACCCCACAGCCAAAGGCCCACCTCAGTAACAATCTGTCACAGTACTGGGGCTGACACCGCCATGGCATGGAGGAAGGAGCTCTCAATCACGGGCTGAGCCAGCTGTCTGAGAGCTTTCTCAACCACATCGTCCCCTGATGTCCTTTTGGGACCAGACAAACCGCAAATGGCATTCAGACCAGCACTCCAGCAGCCACTCCACAGCACTGGACCCTTCCTCCTGAGACTGGACAGACCTCTGAGTGACGATGAAGAGTGCCAGAGACTGGGTGGCTACCTGTGGACTTTATTTGGACACTGACTTGAATCATTTTTTTTTTACAGCTTGTTATTAATAAAGTTTATCTTTGCTTCTCACACTTGGACTTCATTTATTTTTTCCAATAAAGTCTTCCGTGGAAAACTTTTAGAACTGGTTTAAGCCTTTGCATGCTTGTGGGATGGGTAAGGATAGCAGTTGGGGTGGGCCAGGGGTACCTTTTGGGAGGGTATAGCTTGGGATGGGCGGGATCCTGGGATAGGTAAGATAGTGTGGGATGGGTTAGAATAGCTGTGGGATGGATAAGATAGCTTGTGGATGGGTTGAGATAAGCTTGTGGGATGGGTTGAGAAAGCTTGTGGGATGGGTTGAGATTAGCTGTGGGAAGATAAACTCTCGTGCAGAGCAATAGTGGGACTGTAATGGTCCAACCCTTCTTCCAGGTGCCACACCTATGGCCTATCAGTTATTCAAATAATAATATTATCAATAATAATGTAATAATCCATCCACCACATGTCAACCACAAAAACAAACGATTTCTTTTATTAAATGCCTTTCTTCCATTGTAGGCCCACGCCACAATACATGGCCCAATCTCATAGTGTGATGAAGAAGGCTGAAGAAAGCATCTCATTAATCTCTATGCATCCTGTCTTGCCATATTCACTGCTCCAGTTGGAGGAGTTGCACCAGTGGTTTCAGGAGGTCATGTCATACTGCTTCTTACCCTTCACGTGAGGCTCTGTTTGGGCCTTGCACATCTCTTCAGTGTCTATCAGGTTTCGCCCTTGCTCTCATTCCCAGGCTCCATGTCCCCACATTCGCCTTGTTGGAGGTCACGAGCCTGTTTTCTGCAGAACTGGGTAGCGGGTGCGCATGAGAATTGGTGCAGGATGCAGCAACTTCCACGATCTCCTCACGGTCTCTGGGCGATGCTGGCATGGTGGTGAGAAGTACCTGGAACCTGTTGGCCAGGATGCCAAAGGCGTTTCAGGCACCACTCTCCCGCCTTGCCTGGACAGCCGTATTGAAGATCCTCTCTTCAACGGATGAAGGCATCTGGAAGCAATAGGGCTTCATGAGGTAGGTTCTTGAGGGAGAAGCGTTCATCCCCCATGAAGTGGGCACATCTTGCGTGTCGTTGGGCAGGGGGTCTGGATCTGGGTAGCCCATGATGAGGTTGCGTTCCAGCCCCTCCTTGAGGTGGACTTGACGTTGTATAACCTGGGCATCTGAAGATGAAGCCGTTACCTGGAAGCATTTGATTGTCCAATCGAACTTGTAGCAGCATCGACCATTGTCGAAGAGGACGATGCTAGAAAGAAGCCTTGTAGTTGAAATAAGTTGGACCGCGCTTGGCTGCGCTTTGGCAAGGCCATGTGCTTGCGCATCTTGCTTTCCAGAAATTGGTGTGGTGGGAAGTTCCACTTTGATACCAACTTCTCTGCAACTTTCTTCTTCCATCCTTCTTCAGTGGAGGGGCACCTGGACGAGCTCCTCCAGTATTCTTTGATGATTGTGCCTGCACCACTTCTCTGACACAATGCTGATGGTGTTGTGTGGCAAGGCCCTCCATCCGAACTGCATGCTCCTGTAGGGGTCCCTGAGGCCAGGTGGTGCAGATCAGTGCCACCTTGAGGCCAGGGTCCAGGCTGGGCTGGAAGTTGGTGTTTGCCCTTTGGTCAACCTGGGTGTGGCGGGAGCTAGCTGCACAACATGTCGGTCAAACATGGCTGGGAGGGGGGCAATCCTCATAGGGAAGTGGGTCTCGAAATGCCCCGGAGGGTACTTGCGTGGTCTGGAAACCCAGCCTGACTCCAAAGGCTTGTGGTAGCGAATGCATGGATACTCTTGCTCTTGCGTCGCCTGATCCAGTCTGTCGAGCCGCCGAGGGAGGCTGGGTCTTGGCCGCCTGTCCGTTTTGCTTTTCCCGTAGTAGAGGTTGAAAGAGCCTGGTAGATGCTTCGCATTGTTTGCACGAATTGATGGTGGCTTACCAAAGGGGAAGCTGTGTTTTAGGCGATCCAATGGTGGACATGACTGGATGCTGTGGAAGAGGCAGACTAGGCAGAGTTGAAGGCTGCGCAGAGCAGGGATGCTGTGAAAGTGAGATTCCAGGTGAGTTTTGCTCCCCCCCTTTTTTTAGGTAGGCACACTCACTCACGGAGTTTTCGCACTATGTGTCCTTGGCGCATCCTCGTGAGGCATCCTCTAGAACATCCTTAATATCCGACGATAGGTTCCCCTCTGCGAACGTTTTTTTTCACATTTTAAATGCTTTCTTTGCGAGCTGCATTCGCTTATCATCCTTTCTCCCGTCCCGTTGCTACTAATGCTACGGTGTCTGTTTTTCGCGTCCGTTCCGCTTACTCCTTTGAGTCTTGCTTTCCCTTCTGGAGCGGATTTGAGTTTGCGCGGATCGCGCAGCGGATGCCTTGCGGATTGTAGCGGACAACGTAACAGATGCCGACGGATGCAGAACGGAATGTTCCCGTATTGCCTAGCGGATGCAGAACGGACGCGTTGGATACTCATTTTCGCTCACAAAGTTTTGAGGCAGGACTCAAAAACTTTTGAGGGCGGATGAAATGTCAATAGAACGGATGCTGGACAGATAGAGAGGAAGAAAAACAGGACGCATGAGTACAGAACGGGAAGCTCGCGTTAAACAATGATGCACGTGTTTTCTCCGTTTTACATCCTCTTTCCATCCGTTGGTGCAGTGTGACAGGGGCTTCAAGAATCTAAAAGTTAAATTTTAACGAAAGGACTGCTAAAGGATAATTTTAACTAGAACTTTGTAACTAAATATGAACCCCAAGGAAGAAAAAAGTGAAAAAAGGGAAGAAAGGAAGAGAACAGCTTGTGTGTATTTGAAAAATTGGCTTTGCCGACTTTGGGAATTTTGGAACTATATTTGAAGATTAAAACACTTGGGTGGTTTTTAAAAGAAAAAAAAACTCTACAATGGTATCACTTTGTGGATGAACTGAAATAGAATTTAAGAAACTTAAAAAGAGGAAGAATGAAGCGTGAAGGGTCTCTTGGTTCCGTTTTTCAATTCTTAGAAAATGGCGATCGCTACCTATGAGAAATTACAAGAAAAGACTAATGGAACAAGAAGATTGGGAACAAAGAACGCAAACGCCATTTTAAATGAACAAGTAAACTCTACTTGGGGAAGAAAGGGGAAAGAGAATGGAGAATTTGAGACCTAAAAAAGCAAACCAAAAAGGGGAAAACTAAGGGAAAAGTGGATAATAATGTTGAGAAGAAACCAGGAAAAGGGAATACAGAAAAAGAGAAAATCGAGGGTGGGAGACAAGGGAGTAAAAGGGCAAGAGAGAAGAAGCCAAAGGAGGAGAGGGAAGGGAAAAAGAGAACCTACAAGGGTGTGAAGCAAGGATGTAAAGAAACAGGAATTTATTTAGAGATAATGGGTAAAAATTTAATTGAAAAAAGTGATTTTTGCAAAGGTACATATAATGTATTGTTATATTTTGTAATTTAGAAATAATGTTAGAAAATTGGAAAACAACTTATGATTTTAGTGTAAACATTTGTGAATAAAATAATGGAGATGGAATTAAATGAGACATTAAATTTAGAAAGGAATTGGAACATTTTAATGACAATAATGTTTTAAAAATGCAAGTGATGTGGGGGGGAAGTAATTATGGAAAGTTTATAAGCGTTTCCCATAGAAGCATGCCTACCTACTTGAAAAGTAATGTGTTAAATGTTTAAAATTTAAATTGAATATTAACATTAATTGATAGAATTGAATTGGTATAATCGTTTGTTTTTAATTTATATTATAATTTATATTTTTCTTTTCTTTTTCTTTTGAAAATGTAGCGTGTAGCTTTAATGTACTACGCGAATCCGAATGGAAGTTATATTCCCCTAATATTCAGTGTTTATAATTTAGGGGAAAGATATAAAGGCCTGTCATACTCCAGTCATGACGCACAGGAGGAATTTGTTTAATGAGAAAAGGATACTAGATAGGCTGAAATAGGAAACAGACAAAGAATATATATTAATGATCTGATTTGAGATGAAACCAAATAATAAAAAATTAAGAAAGTTAAAAAGAGGGGAGAAGCTATATAAGAAAATTTGTAGAATGGTAATAAGATTGGAATGGTATATAAAAAATGAAGCATATTTTGAATTGGTGTCTTGTACAAAGAGGAGTGTAGGAGCCGCCGGGGATTCAGGCTTGCTTTCAGAAAGAGGTTTTAAATGTGTTTTCAGTGGTTTCTGGTGTTGTGTTTGTTTATGTTTGTTTTCTAAAATCAATAAAATTTTTTCTCAAAAAATAAAAATAAAAGAAACATAGATAGGGATAGATAGGACACATTGGTGTGCTTTGCAAGTGGCGCCCTACAGACTCTCTTAGTGAAAGGGGTGAGGTCAACAGTAGCCAAGTCTAAGGTTAAAGTTTTTTTTGGGGTTTGGGGGAAGAACCAAGAGTCAGGTAGAGTAATTCAGACATTTAGAACCCATCTGTTGCTGAATTGTATTTCTTGCAATCAAGTTTGGTGCAATTAACCTTGAGTTTGGTAATCTATTATTTACTCTTGTGTTGTTATGGTTGAAGCTGAAGTATTCATTTACAAGGTAGGACATTTGCAATGTAATGATTTTAATAAAACTATATTTAGATTTGGAACCGAAGGGCGGTTGTGAGTTGTAAAGGTTTTCTAGGTCTAGATTTCGAGCCTGGTGCATAAGGTAAATTCTGCAATGAGTAGAGGAATGGAGAACTCTTCTTTGTGAAATAATTTCTGGACTTTCTCAACTGTATCAGATATGTATGCGGGTTCAGACGATGAACTGTATTTGAGGATTGGTCTGCAAATTTTTTGTATGCTCCAGTTATTAGAGTGTAATATTACCCAGAAGAGAAAAAACTGTGTAAGATTAGGGTTAAGAACTCTTAATGCCTTTTTGGCTGTGTACTTACAGTGGCCTCCTAGCATTTAGATCATTAGAGATGAGTACTCCAAGAATTGTTTAACAAGAGTTTTGGATCATCAACAAGATGTTGACTATACATGCATGGTAATTTTATTTTTCTGGGGTTTTTTTGCCCATATGTGAGATAGAGGCATTTATTTGTTGAGATTTAAGTTGCATTTTTGTTTGACCATTCTTGATACATAGTCAAGATTTGAAGGGTTAGCAGTATTGTCTGTGGTGTTGAATAGCTTTTACATCATCAGCAAAGAAAACACAGTTGCTCTATATTGATCACAGAGGTCCATTTATGTAGCAAGTATGAAGAGAAAGTTAATCCTAGAACACTGCTTTGGGACACACATGTTGCAAGTACACGGAATTTTGATTTAGGGACGCTTCCAATTTTGGATATTTGTTATCTGTTTTGACAGGAATGTTTTCTATCCAGTTTTGCAGGGGTCCAAAGATACCATAAAGATTTTAGTTTTTTAGGAGTATCTTGTCGTGTCGCATGAATCAAAAGGCTTTAAACAGAAGTCTATGGTAGATTGCGTCTAATTTCTTTGACCTGATCGAGTTGTGTAGTCCCATATGTTTTTGCAGTGTAAGAGTTGCAGAATTATAGATAGTTTTTACCTGAACAAATTGTTTTTTGGAGAGTAAGGTTGTTTGTTCTCTAAAGTGGTAGGATAAATGGATTGGTTAATAATTGATTCCATGACTTTGACATGAGGTGACACTACTCGCATAAGGAGATTGGTCTGTAATTTTCAACTAGGCTGGGGTCTCCCTTTTTGAAAAGATGGGGAATGACCGTGCTTGTTGACCATAGGTTAGGCAAGGAGCTGGTTCTGAAAGTTTTTCAAAAGATTTAATGCTTAGAGGTTCGGCCATGGCAGTGGGTATAGCTTTTTTAAGAAGTAGGCAACATATTCGGTCCGGTCAATAGATAGAGATGGTTTTAGATTGCGTAGTGAATTGTCTTCTGTAAAATTGATATGTATTAGATCATGTAGTTGTCATGTGGTTTGACGTGGTTTGACTAGGAAATACTGGGCATGATCCATTGCTATTTACAAATACTGAGCCAAAGAATGTGTTAAAGAGGTTAGCTTTAATAGTGTCATCATTGCCGTCTTTACCATTAGGTCCTTTCAGGGGTGGGAAGGACCTTGAGTCTTTTAGTTTGTTGTTTACAAAATTGTAGAAAGCACAGGTGAAATTGGTGCGTGGAAGGTTTTCTTTGTGGAAGGTTTAATGTGATAATTGGTGCATTCAGATTTTATCTGGTGGCATAAATTTTTGTATCTGAAGGAATTGGCATACATGATCTATGTAATCTTTTAGAACTCCTGAAACATGGGAAAAATCCCAGGGGACTGGAAAAGAGCTGATCTCATTCCAATCACATGTGGTTTCTCTTCTCCAAAAAGGAAAAAACTGGATCCAGGAAACTACAGACCAATAAGCCTGACAATGGTACCTAGGAAGATCCTGGAAAAGTGCATTTTGCAAGCGCCTAGAATTGGACAAGAAGAAGCCACATGAAATTGTCAAAAACTGATCATATCAGACAAACCTTCTTGCCTTCTTTGTCAAATTAGTAGATAAGGGAAATACTGTGGACATAGTTTACTTAGATTTCAGTAAGCCATTTGACAAAGTAGAATGTACTTCTTGATAAGAACAATGTGGGATAGATAGTACCACCATCAGATGGATTCACAACTGACTGACCAACCACACTAAACAGGTAGTCCTCAATGGAACTACATCTACATCTGCATGGAATGCAGCACTTCCAGATTCTATCTTAGGCCCTCTTCAACATCTAGTTGAGGGAATAGGAGGAAAACTCATCACATTTGCAGATGATACCAAGCTGGAGGGAATAGCTAACTCTTTAAATCAGTGGTTGCCAACCAGTGAGCCACGGCCCACTGGTGGGCCGTGGGAAAATTTTGGTGGACCGCAGCATGCTGAGGCGGAGAGGTGGGGCAATCCTGCAGACTCCCTAGCAAACCCATGTTGTGGCTGCTGCCTCCTCCCTCAGCGCATCGAGGGGGCCGAGCAGCAGCAGGAAGAGAGTGGACCTCCTGAGCCGCAAGAAGCAGCTGCCCTCAAGTGAAGATGTTGCAAGGGGGAGGCTCGGCCCCCTCTTCCTCCTCACCAGAAGCACTCACAAGCTCAGTGGGATGGAGGAGGCTTGTTAGGCATCAGAGGGACAGTGAGTGTTTTGCCTGTGAGCACTTCTGGCAAGGAAGAAGAGAAATTCCTGAAAGGGGGGGGTTGAGTCTACCCCTTGCAACATCTTCCCCTGAGGGCATCGCTGGCAGCCGTTCAACCTCTTCAATGCACAGAGGCAAGAGGTAACACCAGAAGTTCCTTTCTCCCTACCCCCACCCAGGCTAGGCCTATGCCATGATCTCCTGAACGTATGAGTCCATCCACCGCCAGTATCACCCCTATTGAGCATCTTCCTGACAGCCATCTTGTCTTCAGCATGTGGCTGGTCAGACTCCAGAGAGGAGGTTGCCTGCTGTGCTGGACTGCGCCCGCTCGCACCCCCTGCTCTTCCTGACTCCTTGTGGCTTGGACTCTGGATTTGTGCCTGGTATGTCTTAACTGGGACTGGGATGACTTTGCCTTACCTGTGGGACCGCCAAGTAGCAGCTGCTAGCTCCTTTCTCCAGGTGCCATGTCTTACCACAGGAAAGAGAGCAGCTGGGGTATCAGTGTAGCTGCTCGGTTAGTTCATAATCGCCCTACCCAGAGAAGGAGTTGGTGGAGGAGGACGAGACAGTTGTGGAAAAGGAAGTCAGGTGTTAAAAACTCAGGGTGGGGGGGAGGCTTCCAGATGGGTGGAGGCTTCCAGCCTGGCCCTCCTTCCCTCCCCAACTCCAGGCAGCTACACCTGGCAAAGGAGGGAGAGGTTTCCTCTGACTTGGAGGAGATATGAAATGACAGGAGACCAGATTGAGTGGGGGCTCTGCTTTTCTGGGCACAAACAGACTCCCTCTGATAGCTCCAACTCAAACACCCCCCCCACCAGGCACCCAGGTGAAACCCAGCTNAGCAAGCTGCTATTCATTAGCAAGCTGGGTTTCAGACTCCCTCTGATAGCTCCAACTCAAACACCCCCCCCACCAGGCACCCAGGTGAAACAAGAAACAAGCCTGAAGATGATGAATGAGACTTCATCGAAACGTTGCCTAGATACTTCCAATTCTATGTGGGAGAAAACTCAGGAAAATATATATATATATATATCAGATACACACACACACATACATACACATACACATACACACATACATATGATAGGGGCTCATGTAGCAAGTCACTGGATTTGCTCCCCGCTGATGCAGGCAGCTTGGCAGCTTGATTCCCGTGAGCGAATAAACCACAGAGGAACAGCAAAGGAGCCTCCCCAAATTGCCTACCTGCATTCGGGCAAACCACGGGTAAAGATAACACTGCCCATAAAATAGCCACCTTGGTGATCCCTGTCAAACACATGCCATACGCTAAATAAATAAATAAACAAACATATGAAGAATGATGGAAGGAACTAGGTATGTCTAGTCTAATGAAGAGAAGGATGATGGTTGATACGATAGCAGTCTTCTAGTGCCTGAGGGGCTGCCACAGAAAACAGGGGTTGACTTATTCTCCATAGCACCGGAAACCAGCACAAAAAGTAACAGGTGGCAGATCATTTAAGAAAGATCCAACATAGAACTAAGGAGAACTTTCCTGACAGTGGGAACAATTAATCAATGGAATGGCTTACCCCTGGAAGTTGTG
Organism: Laticauda laticaudata; assembly: GCA_004320025.1. Lineage (NCBI taxonomy): Eukaryota > Metazoa > Chordata > Lepidosauria > Squamata > Elapidae > Laticauda > Laticauda laticaudata. The sequence goes on along the minus strand of BHFT01000773.1, from coordinate 50,838 downwards.
GGTCTTCCATCACTGGAGGTTTTCAGAAAGAGACTAGACAGCCCCGAAGGTGCTTTTTCCAAAGGTCATGTGGAATTTCTTGATTTTTTTTCTCTTTGAAAACAATTTGCTTCTCACCCAAGAAGCTTTTCATCTGAGAACTAAAGAAGATTCTTTGAAGCGTAGTGGAACATTGACAGCCATTTATTGGGAATAAGATAGGATCTCCAGCAGCAATGGGATCCTAATTGTTCAGTGATTGTGTGTACGTCCACCTAACACATGCTGTCATGCCTTTGGTAGAGTTGAACTCTGAGGGAGAGGAGGAACAGCTGACAGCGAGTGGAGGTATGGCTCCAGAGGTGTGGAGGAGGCTGGGGAAGGGCAGAGGCCGGCTGGGCAGTCAGAGGAAGAACTAGGCCCATCCCCTCTTCATCCTAGGACCCACAGGGAGGAACGGAGAAGGAAACAACTTGCCTTACGAGAGAGGAAGCGGCCATGATTCCCCTCATTGGTTGCAGCTGGGGAGATGAGTATATAAGAGAGACGGTTAAAACACAGCATTGCCGGAAGCAAAGCATGTTTTATTTTGGCCTGAAGTTATCTTGGGTGGCGTCCTTCCAACAGACTGTGCCTTGTTATCTCCTTGAATTTGGTAAATACTTCTCCTGGTCCGTCATGGAAATTTCATCATTATAGTTTGTTTGTTTTTTTATTTCACCTCTATCTGCTCATTAAATTCGGACTGCATTAATTTCTTTTGAAGACTATTTTTGAGTACGTTTTATCTCCAACTGAGTATTATTGAACAGTGGGCCAAGTTGAAGGCATTAAAGGACATTTATTTACATTTTGGATTTTGTTGTTTGTGTTACACTCTGGGTCATCACACACACCATCTAACACACATGCACAGTTTTCCACACACCAGCTGAGGCCTGCAGCACCAATCAGCTGAGAGGATAAAGAAGAGAAAAGCACAGGGACAGGTGGGAGGGCAGATCCTACGCTTTTCTCTTCTTTCGCCTCTCAGCTGACTGAGGATTTTTTCCTCCTCTCAGCTGATCATGGGAGCCTTTTTTTTTTTTACTACTGGTTCAGCCAAATCAGTTCGAACTGGTAGCATATCACCACTGGTCTCCGGCTTGAGCAGTGGATTGGACTAGAAGAACTTCAAGGTCTCTTCCAACCCTATGACCAGCATTTTCAATGGCACTTGGAAACAAACCAGTAACACTATCCTCATTGTCCAGGAAACACTCATTTTACATCAGTTGAAAAAATTAAGTGCAGTGCTGTTGTAACTGGGAATGGTCACTAAAATGAATTGTTGTAAGTGGAGGACTACCTGTATAAGTATTAAAGCCAAGATTGGGTGACCTTTACATTTACCAAGGAAAAATAAATAAATAAGATATGGACAGATGAGAACCCTGGAGCCTTGGGATACAATTGTGAGACATCTGAAGCCCGGAAGTTCATATTCAGTGAAGTGGCACTGATACTACATGCAGCAACTGGGATTAAACTATGTTCTATTTTATTTCTGACAATGTCCTTATGTATTTTTAAAGCTACTTGCATTACCTTTAAAATATGCATACCTTAGAGAACAATGATAATAAAAGTGATAGCAACATCATTGTAAAAACATAATAATGGGAACATTTATTTAAGCAATATAAATGCAGATTACTCCAGTCTGTGTTTACTATCCATGTGAGTAGAACTACAGTATATTTTGAACTGTTCTTCCCATTTTAAATGCAGACTTGGGGGGGGGGAGAAGTTTTAAAAATCCACATCCATTTNATTTTAAATGCAGACTTGGGGGGGGGGGGAAGTTTTAAAAATCCACATCCATTTTCACTCATAAATAAATATCCCTGGTCTTTTTTAACATGCCTTTTGTATTAATATACATGGATTAAAAATAACTTGCCCTGCGACTTTATTTTTCCCCCTTTCTTTACATTCTCCTGAAATCGCTTTTGTTGGTTTTTGTTTGTATATGACTAGCCAATAACCTGCCATTGTCCAGGTACTTATCTATCCCAATCCTGTATTATACAAGAAAATGCTGTAGTCGGGACTCACGCTGTTGTGCTGTCTCTCATGCAACATTGCAAGTCTTCTATTCCTCTCCTTGGGTGTTTCTTGTCTACGCTGGTGTTTCATTTTTTTGCTTGCACTTGGCCAATTGCCTGATGTTTCCTTGGAGGGCTGAGAGGGAGTTCCCTTGTGGACTACTGGAGTACTGTCAAGCTGTTACTATGGCAAGTCCAATGTGCTGTACAGTAGAAGCCATTTTAAGGAACACACACACGAGGAGTGTTAGGGGTGCCTTACTCCCACAGTATTTGTTTCCAGAGGGTAAGTCATCTGTGCACCAAGTTTGGTTGAAATTGCTCAAGATATAGAAGATTCAGTGCAAATTTTTGCAAAGCATAACCAATTCCCTTGACCCATGCATGAAGACACCTATCCAATGTAGTTTTGGTGAGAATGACTGCCCATTTTTTGCATGGTGCTGCACTTAAAAATTTTAAGCGATATAAAATGTGTGTTTCCTGGACAACACATTTCTGTTGCGAAGTGAGATAGTTCCATGATTTTTTGCCCCATTTTACAACCTTCCTTGCCATAGTTGTGAAGTGAACTCTTGCAGTTGTTAGATTAGCAACATGGCTGTTAAGTGAATCTGACTTCCACTGACTTTGATTGTCAGAAGGTCACAAAAAGGGATCACATGACCGAGGACACTGCAACTGTCATAAATAGGAGTCAGTTGCCAAGGATCTGGACTTTGATCATGTGACCATGGGGATGCTGCAAGTTGTAAGTGTGAAAAATGCTCAAAAGTCACCTAACTGTCTCACTTAGCAACAGAAATTTGGGGCTCAGTTGTGGTCCTAAGTCAAGGACTACCCATATGCAAATGCATCTCTGGACAACAAATGCCTGTTCATTGGTTCTTCCTTTCATCTTACTGCCATAAGATTTATCCAGATGGCAAAGGCTGATGAATGGATTAGAATGGCCATCATTCCATATTAGATCCATTAGGAATGAAATAGTACATTTATTTATAGTACATTTACAGAGTATAATTTATGGCATTTGTATATAGACAATTTATATAGGCTATTCAATCTGCAGGCTAGAGCTGGCATTCCAGGGAGGGAGAAATTTCATTGCCCCCTGTGTCAGCATTCCAACTAACAAACTTCAATCCAATAAGTCCAAGACCAGCATTCTCTCAAAGTTCCATTTTATTAGAGTTGTCATATTGGCATATCTGGGAAAACCTGAATCTGAGAGTTCTGGGTTTTCCCTTCCCAACAGAAATTCAAACATCCATCCCCTTTGTCCACCAGTCCATCACATGGACCAATCAAATCTTCATCCCAACTGGAGACATTCCCCCAGTCCTTGGCTTTCTGAGAAAATATATTGTTGAATCTAATCTTCTATCTCACTCTGAAATCTCCCCTCCCAAATTCCCATGCACTGAATGTGGTAGCCTCAAAGCTTCCAAGTTAAAAAAAAAATGGCTTCCAAGGCTGACACCTTATTCTGGAGTGTTATTTAAACAAAACTGGAGTGTTGAATCCTTAGAAAAAGAATTCCTACTGCATCATTTGTCTTTTTTAAAAAAGGAATCATTTTATATAATACTGTGTATATTTATTTTCTCTGTTCTTTGATTGAGAATTCAATACAGATATTCCTCAATATACAGCCACAATTGGGAGCAGAGTTTCTGCTGCTATCAAGGTGATTGTTATATGAGCCATGCCCAATTTTATGCCAGTGTTGTTAAGTGACTCAATTAAATCATTGTTAAGATGATTAATTAAATACGAGCCAGCTGTGTGCAGGAGCAGCCAAAAATGCTAATACAATCTTTGGTTGTATAAACAGAGGCATAGAATCAAAATCACATGTAGTCCTGCTTTATAAAGCCTTAGTAAAGCCACACCTGGAATACTACATCCAGTTTTGGTCACCACATTAGAAAAAAAAGATGCTGAGATTTTGGAAAAGTGCAAAGAAGAGCAACTAAGACATTAAAGGTCTGGAAACTATAACATATGAGGAATGGTTGCAAGAATTGGGTATGTTTAGTCTAGAGAAAAGGACTAGGGGTGACATGATAGCAGTATTCCAGTATTTGAGGGGCTACCACAAAGAAGAGGGGGTCAAGCTATTCTCCAAAGCACCAGAAGGCAGGACAAGAAACAATGGTTAGAAACTAATCAAGGAGAGAAACAACCTGGAATTAAGGAGAAACTTCCCAACAATGAGGACAATAAACCAGTGGAACAGCTTGCCTTTAGAAGTTATGGGCGCTCCATCACTGGAGGTTTTTAAGAAGAGACTAGGTAGCCACTTTTCTAAAATGGTGTAGAATCTCCTGCTTGAGCAGGGGGTTGGATTAGAAGATCTCCAGTGTCCTTTACAGCTCTGTTTTGGTTGATTGATTGAATCACTGCAGTTGTTAAAAATAATCTGACTTCCCCTATTGTTTCTTGTCCTGTTCCCTGGTGCTTTGGAGAATAATTTGATGCCCTCTTCTTTGTGGCAACAAGTTGGGGCTGGAGTGCTACTTTCATAATTGGACAGGGACAAAGGAGTTTAAATTACAGTTCTCCACCCTGAGGTCTAGACCCTCCAGGGTTCCAGCTTTGTCTCAAGTAATATGTGTCTCTCCCTTGCTGTCTACATTAGTCAGGTATCAGTTTGGGCATTTGTGCTCTTGTTCCGGACACTCCACCTCAAGAAGAATGCAGACGAACTGGAACAGCTTCGAGGATAACAAGGAGAATGAAAATGCAGCAGAAAGTAAGGAAAAGAGAATGAAATAATTGGAAGCTTTTAACATTGGGAAACAAGACTTGAAGGGGAGATGACAGGACTTGTCAATACCTGAAAGTCAGTGACACAGAAGAAGGTCAGGATCTGTTCTCCTTTGCAACAAACCACAGGATACGAAATAATGAATTGTGAGTTATAGAAGTCAGATTCTGATTGAACATTAGAAAAAGCCTTCCTAATAATAAGAGCTGTTCATCTGTGGAACCTGTTACCCATTGTGATGCTGTTTCTCCTTCATTGTATTCAAAGAGAGGCCTGGACAGCCATGTATCACAAATGCTTTAATTTGGTTTCCTGCATAGAAGGAGATTGAGCTCACTAGCCTATAGGGTTCTTTCAAACTTAAAGTTTCTCTGCTGCACACATCAAAAGAACCAGCTACAGTTGCATAAATCCATTGAAGGTGATACGCTTAACCAGAAAAGATCAGAATGGGAGTCTTCATTCACATTATTATAGGATGCCAATGGCTTCTTTTCTTGTTCAGCTTGGCACAACATTATTCAATGATGCTTTTATGCCAAACGGTGCCAGTAAACTAAAAAAAAAATTATGTTAGTGCCAGAAGGCTGTTCTTCTTTACCACCTGGAAGAAGGGATCGAATGGCAGTGAAAAAGACTAACACCGCTCAAAGGCTTATCCTACAATGCAGCCCAAAGCCAAACATTCAGCCAAGAGATTTGACTGCTTTTCCTTCAATCCCGCAGCATCCACCTGCGAGCTTCATCAAAATTGCTCTCCTTTGCATCAAATAGGTCACAGCATTCATATTTTGTTAAAAGGGAAACATGAAAAATATCCAACCCAAGAGTGCCCTCAATCTGCAATGCTTAATTAATAATGTGGAGGAGATAAAACTTTAAAGGAAATTAAATTGAGGCCAAACTGAGGCTGGGGAGCGGGGAATGGAGCTATTCAGATGCTGCCATTAAACATTAAAAATAATGTAAAGGAAGCTATATATACTCAGCTGAGCTCTGAGACATGAAAAGGTCCCAATGCATCCTCAAGTAGTCTGGCATGCTGTGTTTAATATGTCAAAGATTGACAAATGAATTCACAGCATACTTCTGCAAAACTTGGAGAAAGAAATATCCTTGCTTATTTAGAAAGGTTGCAAAATTCCCCTGGAAGCATCTGTGTCCAGACCAGTTCAGCTGATGAAGAGCCACAAATTTTAGAGTTTGTAGATACCAATAGCAGAGCTCTTCTTTGTTGTGCATTTCTTACCACAGGGCATCTGGGTTGATAAACAGTCTATAACTATCCAGGTTCTTTCCCAGTCCTTTTTAGAATAAGACATCAATGCCAGAACCCAGAACATTTGGCTTACAAACCTTGCATTCTAACGATCAACCTGGAACTATCCATGGTGCTGAATGAAGTTGAACTCTAAGCTTTGAACTTTCTGATGGTCCTCATTGGGACCATCATTTAAAATAGCAGTAGTAATAGCACTTAGATTTACATACTGCTTATAGTGCATTACTGCCCTCTCTAAACTGCAGAGTCAGCATATTGCTTCTGACAATCATTTCACCAACCTTGGAAGGATGGAAAGCTAAGTGAAACTTGAGTTGAATAAGTTTCTGGGGTGAGAAGCAAAACATCTTAAAACAAAAAGCAGAAAGTCCAGTTGCCTTTTGAAAAAACAACTTTGGGACAGCCATGACCTGGATGGCTGAGAATCACCAGAAACTCTTGTTTCTGGTGTAGTTCCTGCTGCTCAGTATTGTTCTAGGGATCAGTGAGGTTGTGGCAAAAACATCTCTACCAATTTTTTGAATTAAAAATTGAATAAAGCAATGTCAACATATTCAGGGAATCTATCTATCTATCTATCTATCTATCTATCTATCTATCTATCTATTTATCTATCTATTTCAACCTATCTACCTACCTCTATCTGTCTAATCTCATCTTATCACATCTATCTAAATGATGCCCTTGTTCCCAACATGTTTAATCCTTGTGTAGTCCCAGAGTCTTCATTGTCTTTCATATCTGAGGTACACCTGAATTATTTCATCCATATTAACAGCCATAACTTTATCAAATAAATTTAGCAAATATAAAATTAGCACAAGAGAAACTGTATTCATTTGGCTTTGTCCTCTTTTGATTTCCACACAGAGTAAAAGAAGAACAACTTGGATTAGCATAGATCTTTAAACAAGTATTTCAACATTTATGTAGGTTGCCTGGCTGTGATAACAACTCTTCTTTTCAAAGGTGACTTAGTTTTTTCCTTCCTTTATTTCCTTAAGGCTAGACAAATGTATAAATGTCTCATTAAGGTGTTATAGATGTGGAGTAACCTAAAATTTTGAAATATATAGGTTATGTTTTGTTTATTAATTTATGAAAGGACTTTTGTTTAATAATTGATGCCATGGCATATTTTGCATTTACAGCAAAAACTACATTGAAATAGAATCCCAGAGATGGAAGAGACTGCATGGATCATGTAATCAAACCCTCTGCAATGTGCAGTAAAACAAACCAAATTAACTTGGAGTCCAGTTTTTTTGCTGTGGACCTTCACATAAATTAAGACAAAAAATCCCCACAGTGATGAAGAATCCACAACCATCAGTAGACTATTTCACCACTGCTACCATCAGAAATGCTTTTCTTTAAATGAAATCAAGGTAGCTGTAGTTACAATTGTATATCTTATTTCACTGTCTACAAGGAGTAGGTTTGTCCCTGTATTGCAGGGGTGTCAAACTCAAGCCCCATGGGCTGGATCCGGTCCATGGAGTGCTTAGATCAGGCCCTCGGGGCCACACTGGAAACAGCGAAGGCCCATGGTACCTCTGCCAGTGAAAACAGAGTTTGGGAGAGCCGTACACAGGTCCCCTGAGCTTTCTTTTCACTGGCAAAGGATTGCAGGAAGCTGTTGCAGCAGAAAATGGAGCTCAGAAGCCTGTTTTCTCTGGCAGAAGTCTCAGGCCACCACAAGCATCCTTGACACAAGTGATGTTGAGCTGGCCATGCCCACCCTGACTCCACTGAGGTCAAATACAACCCTGGTGTTTCAATGACATCGAGTTTGACACCCCTGTTATATTATCATCTCCTCATTCCCAGATTTTAGACTTTTGATTCATTTCACATGGGTGAAGAGCTTACTTGGAATTTTGAGAGAGGCTGTGGACCTTCTCACAAATTGCCTACCATGTGAGCTTCTTCATGGCAGCCACAAGGGAGCAAAGTAGCAACAAACGCTGATTTGCATGGTTGTTCTCTTCCAGTTTATTTTTTTCTCCTCATCTGGATCTATGTCTTTCCAAACAAAGACAGGAGAAATTCCAAACACCATAACAGATTGTAGCTGCCCATCCATCATTTATTTCCAAGAACAGCCTAAAGGGAACTGCTGGAGTTTCAAAACTATAAAGACAGAACTAAAAGCCAGTATCTTGCATACCGAGACAAGCATCCCAATTTTTAAAAATGAAAATGATTTTTTAAAAAAGAAATTTTATTAATTTTCTATTAATTATATTTCTTAGTGCATAATAAACATCATATTGTCTGGGTACTTAATTTGCTTAACAATACAGATTCCATTTTTACTCTCTAGCCCTTTTTTCCAACCACTGATAAAATAAGTTCCGTGTTTTATAATATCCTGTGTCTTCTTTCTGTTTAATTTTCTATGTAAGTCTATCCATTTCTGCACAGTCTAGTATCTTCTTGATTATCCCTTCATCTTTCCAATAACGTGTGAACATTTTTTAATGTGAAAAGATAGGTGATACACACACACAAAAATGATAGGAGGAAACAAGATGGCTGATGGAATAATGGTGTCTATGATTGGTAGCTGGAAATCCAACTATAAACATTGGCATGATTTTTTTTTAAAAAAAAAAGCATGGGATGCAGGATTAATCCATGAGAAAAAGCAAAACACATATTAGCTTTATGGGGTGGATCCAATTGTGACTATGTGAGCAAAATTTCAACATCTCCTGAGGTTTTTATCAAGCTAGAGCAATGTTTCTCAACCTTGGCAACTTTAAGATATGTGGACTTGAACTCCCAGAATTCCCCAGCTGGCATGAGAAAATGGTGAGCTAAAGACTAAAGAAAAAGAGAGAGGAAAGCAGGAGTTGTAGACTTCAATTCCATATGGAGATATTTTGAGATACGGTTCCAGGAATTCAAAGGGACAAATTTTCAAGGTGACATGCAGAAGTTGTAACTGGAGAGTGGCTTTAAAACTGAATATATATATTATGAGAAAACACTGTCTGGGGGCTATCACATTAAGCCATAATAAAGAGTTCATTTTGGGGTTAGTTTAACATGGTGAGTGAGAACCAGAATTTACAGTTTAACAGGCTGTATGAAAGCATCCAATTTAAATGTATTTTGTAAACCACATTTGTAAAAGCCATGGCTTGACACTATAAGTGAACCCAACCAAGCTTACTTTTCAATAGGACAGCATAGCATTTTATGCAAAATTCAGTCCTGTAGATGCATTTCTAAGTCAGAGTAAATGTAGCCCAGAAGATTTAAAAGGGATCCTGAGAGAAGTTGTTTCTATGGGATTCCACATTCCCTTTGATGGGCAAGGCTGAATGGTACTAAAGAATACAAAATAATATCTACTGGCAAACAAAAGGAATCCATTATGAAAAAGAATGACAAGGGACATCATAAGAAAAATAGTAATTAAAATGCAGATTTAGCTTGTTTTAAGTCCTGGGTGTTGTAAAGCAAAAACGATAGTGCTTAAAGAAGGCAGTTTGTAAGCAGACTGTGAATGCAGCTAAGATATGCTTGTATAAATATGATTTCAAGATATCTTATGTGCCTATGAGATCTGTGAGAGAAATCAATCCTTTTCTTCTGGTTGATCTGGGCTGTCATTTTCAAGTGCCCTCAATAGAAGAAAATGGACCAAAAGAGGAGATGAGAGGAAGATAAAAGATTCCATACATGTGACTGTACGTAGTTATGGGTGCAGATGTAAAAATGATAGTGATAATGCAGTGGTCAGCAATCCTTTTCATCTTTATCCAACAATCATCTCCAATGGCCAATACACCACCTCTCTTGCACAAAGCTATGTATAAAAAAAATATGTTGAGACTCTAGAAAGAGAAAAGCCACAAAGATGATTAGGGGACTGGAAGCTAAACCATATAAAGAACAGTTGCTGAAATTGAGTATGTCTAGTCTGGTGAAAAGAAGGACTAGGGGAGACATGAAAGCAGTGTTCCAGTATCTCAGGGGCTGCCACAAAAAAAGAGGGAGTCAAGCTATTCTCCAAAGCACATGAAGGCAGGATAAGAAACAATGGGTGAAAACTAATCAAGGAGAGAAGCAACCTACAAGTAAGGAGAAATTTCTTGACAGTGAGAGCAATTAATCAGTGGAACAATTTGCCTCCTGAAGGTGTGGTTGCTCCATCACTGGAAGATTTTAAGAAGAGCTTGGATAACCAATTTGTCTGAAGTGGTTTAGGGTTTCCTGCCTAAGCAGGGGGCTGGACTAGAAGACCACCAAGGTCCCTTCCAATTCTGCTATTCTATTCTATTCTATTTTCTATTTTATTCTATTCTATTCTCATCAGAGAGTGCTCACCTCCTTTATGCAATCACTTTCAGTGCTCACCTCCTTTATGCAATTGCAAAATCATTCAAAAAATGTAGCATTTAATAACTTAGCAATTTCACATAAATTATGGAAAGGCACCCTTGTGTTTGACACTTGGTGACAGTGTAATGGAAATGGCTGGCTTCTTTTCTTTTAAGATTTTTATTATCTTTATTATTTACCACTCTGGTCAATCAGTCCTATAATCTTACATGATCCCCATCCCAAAACTAATGAGGTCTTGGGTCACTAAGCTTCTGAGATCACCTATGGAGGAGAAAACTATACATAGGTAGTCCTCAATTTACAATGGCAATTGAGACCAGAATTTCCATTGCTAAGTGATGCATTCATTAAGTGAGGGTACGCGAGAAGCACTAGTCGAGAAGGGAATTCCAAAGACCACCATTCAGTGCCATCATAACTTTGAACAGTTTGCTGGTTTGGTTATAGGGTAAATCGAGGACTACTTTCATTTAAGGTCAGTTTGGAAAGGGCCACAGTCATCAGTAACATGGTGGCTCAATGGCTAAAATGCTGAGCTTGTTGATCAGAAAGGTCACAGGTACAAATCCCTAGCACCGCGTAACGGAGTCATCTCCCATTACTTGTTTTAGCTTCTGCCAACCTAGCTGTTCAAAAGCATATAAAAATGCAAATAGAAAAGTAGGGACCATTTTGGTGGGAAGGTAACAGCATTCTGTGCACCTTCGGTGTTTAGTCATGCTGGCTACATGACCACGGAGACATCTTCAGACAACGCTGGTTCTTCTCCTTTGAAACCGAGATAAGCACCAACCCTAGAGATGGAAACAACTGGCACATATGTATGAAGGGAACCTTTACCTTTACATTTACCTTACAGTCATCATTTTGGGCTATAAGAAATGCTATGCTGTTGACCCTTGCTATTGTCTAAACAGAAATGGAAACAATATCAACACAAAACCGTGTGAGGATGTCTCACAAGTTCACTGCCCCATCTAGGTCCAAAGGTTTCTCATTCCATTCCTGAAGAAGATTAAGACTTTGGCATTTCCTTCAAAGGAGAAGAGACATTCAAAGGAATTCTTAGAAATGGAAATGAAAGCAGTGTTGTCTTTTTAGCCTTAGTTAGAAAGGGCCAAGGGATTTGTATGAAAGTTGAGTCTTTCATGACATAATCCACTCTCCAGGGATCTACAAATAGACTGCCTGGCTTTCTATATTTCCACTGAATTCCCAGAGATTTGTCAGGAGACAAATCCTCTCACAAAACCTTTTCAATAGCAACACTGAACTCACTTTCTGGAGGGAGATTCTTTTTTGAGAAATTGCTGGACAATTTTCACCTTTTCCCTGATATTGAGGAAAAAAAAATCCACTTAACATCACTTCTTTCTTTTCTTTTCTCTTTTGCCTTTTTAAATTATGTTTTTGAAACATAGTCCGGGTAGTCCTCAATGTATGATTACAATTGAGCCCAACATTTCTGTTCTTAAGTGAGACATCTTTTAAGTTAGTTTTTTCCCATTTTACAACCTTTCTTGCCACAGTTATTAAGTGAATGTTGTTACCAATTGATGTTACCAATTAAATTGGGAAGTAAATCCGGCTTCCCAACTGACTTTGCTTCCCAACTGATGTCATGCTGTAGTCACATGACTGGATTTCAGGTGCTTGGCAACCAGATAATCAGAGTTGGAAGAGACCTTGAAAGTCATCTAGTCCAACCCCCTGCCAAGCAGGACACTATTTCTGACAGATGGGAGTCCAATCTCTTCTTGAAAGTCTCAAGTGATGGCACTCCCAGAACTTCTGAGGGAAAGCTGCTTCAGTACCTAGTATTTACAGCTAGTTATATTAAATGTAGTATTTACAACTGGTTGCAGTATCCCATTGCCATATATATCTATGATTTGCAATGGCTGTATCCAGTTTCTGGAGAGGTTTTTTTTTTTTTTTTGCTGGTTCAGGAGAATGTATTTGCTTATTGATCATATGATTCAGATTTACAACTGCATGATTTGCTTAACAATTACCGTAAAAGGGTTGAAAAATCAGGGCTGGGCACATGAGTGCTTTGACCTTCAACCACAACAAGTGATGACTGAAATTCTGGTCCTATTTGTGTGGTAAATTGAAGATTACCTATTTATCTCAATCTCTTAAAACAGTATAGCTATCTTCATTTGCAATGTTTTTTTTAAACAAAGAATTGAACAAGGGCCCACAATACAGGTGCATGCTGTCTAGTCTGGCCTCTTTGAATTAGCCACAAAGCTAACTCAAAGAGTCAACTTGTCTGCAGAAAGATTTCAAACAGCTACTTGTAACCAACTCTGATTTTTTAGCTGAATTGTCCTTCGGGTTGCAAACTGCCCCAGTACAGAAGATGACATCTGAACTCTTTTGGCTGCAGAGTTTTGGCAATAGCCTTGAAGTATCATTTTAAATTACTTCAAATGTCTGGGGAGCAATATTATGGCAGCATCTTTATCATACCGTCAGGAAGCTCCCTCTGTAGATTCCAATAATAAACACAACAGGTGAACTTTTTCAGCAGGTTCAGAGACAGGATAGGGGGGAAAATGCTTAGGAAAATAAAAGAGCTTAGCACAGCACGATTCGGTTCCCTTACAATGGACAGCAATTTGTTCAGTCAGAAATTCTTTTTCCTACATCTTTTTTTTTCTTTTTCATGGCTTCATTATTCTCTCCTGTAAGAATCTCGCATGAAAGATTTTGGCTCCTTGGACACAGGCCTTTTTTTGGAGAGGCCTGATTATTGCTGAGAACAAATTTGCACTTCTTCAAAATTGTTGGCAAATCTGAATTGCCCTTTCCCGAGAGAATAGTCTGTAAAACGACACTACCTTACCTTTCCACTCGTGATCAGAGAGAAGAATTTGTGAAGGACTATATAGAGAACTATAGATGAATGGTATGGAATGGAATGGAATGGAATGGAATGGAATGGAATGGAATGGAATGGAATAGAATAGAATAGAATAGAATAGAATAGAATAGAATAGAATAGAATAGAATAGAATAGAATAACAGAGTTGGAAGGGACCTTGGAGGTCTTCTAGTCCAATCCCCTGTTTAAGCACTTATACCACTTCAGACAAATGGTTGTTCAATCTCTTCTTAATAACTTCCAGTGTTGGAGCATTCACAACTTCTGGAGGCAAGTTGTTCCATTGGTTAATTGTTCTCACTGTCGGGAAATCTCTCCTTAGTTCTTCTCTCCTTGATTAGTTTCCACCCATTGCTTCTTGCCCTGCCTTGAGGTGCTTTGGAGAATAGCTTGACTCCCTCTTCTTTGTGGCAGACCCTGAGATATTGGAACAGTGCTATGATGTCACCCCTAGTCCTTTTTATCAGACTAGACATACCCAGTTTGTTGCCCTTCCCATTGGAAATAGTAAGTGAGGACTACCTGTATTAAGTGTCAGCAGTAATGCATAGCTGCCCAGACATTTGCAGAGCTCACATATTTTTTTAAAATAAGGCATCAGTTCTGAGATATCATTATGTTGATAACATGGTTTCTGTTCCTATTACAGTGCTATATTCTTGAGAGCAGTTTTCCTTCAATATAATTTGAAATCTGTTTTAAAAAACCATAACATGCAGTGGAATTATTCTCAAATCCACCCAGGGTTTTCATTCAAGGCACAAATGATCAGGCTCAAATTATCCTACTTCAGACATATTACATAAAGACCCAGCTCCCTAAAGAAGGCTCTAATCAGAGATGGTATTGAGCAGGTTCTGGCCAGTTCTGGAGATCCGGTAGTGGAAATTTTTCAGGAGTTCAGAGAACTGGCCAATCCCACCTCTGACTGGCCTCACCCCCATCTATTCTCTGCCTCCCGAGTCCCAGCTGATTGGCTGGGTCTTCTTTGGCTGTCTTGCACAGGAGAACAGAGCTGGAAAGCAGGCTCGTGGGGTGGGGAGGGAATGGGGATTTTGCATTAACCTTCCCCTGCCACACCCACCAAGCCATGCCCACCAAACCAAGCCCATAGAACCGGTACTAAAAAAAATTGAGTCCCACCACTAGCTCTAATGCTGGAAAAGATGGAGAAGAAGATAATGACTGGGAACAAAGTGGAGAGATTGAGTTACAGTGGAAACAGGAGCACATTTGAAAGACCTGAAGGCCCAGAATAGGACAGATGGTCATAGGGAAGGTCTACCTATTTGAGTCATCACCACCTTGATGGGACATAATTAGTCAGTGTAAAGAAGAGGGGAGGAAGGAGGAGGACCAGCACCCAGGTGGATGAACTCAGTTACAGTGGTGATATGCTTGACTGGAAATCTTGAAAGATCAGAACAAACCAGAACAGAATAACAAGTGTTGGAAGGGACTTTGGAGGTCTTCCAGTCCAACCCCAAGCTCAAGCAGGAAACCCTATGTGAATTACATATCTCAGAGTTGGCTACGCCCAGGCTAATGCCAGACATAGAATGTTAACTTCTAATAAATCCTTTTTAGTTTGGGAAGTGTGGCTTGAGGCTCATGATTTAATTGGAGTAACTGCTGGAATCCTGACACCCTACACCAATGCTGGGATTAAAATCTTTTACTACTGGTTCTGTGGACGTGGCTTGATGGGCGTGCATGGCTTGGTGGGTGTGGCAGGGGAAGGATACTGTAAAATCTCCATTCCCTCCCCACTCCTGAGGGAAGGTTACCTGGTTTCCTCCAACTACTCAAATTTTCCACTGCCGTTCTCCAGAACTGGTCAAGAACCGTGCTGATGACGCACCTCTGCACTCACCCATATCAGACAAATGGATGGTCAAACTGCTTTAAAAATCTCTAGTGATGGAGCACCAAAGATTGAAGGATTTGAATTCTGCTGCTGGAGAAGAACTCCTGAAAGTCCTTGAACTTGCAAGGCAATCAAAACCAGTCAGTCCTTAGAGGAGATCACCCTTGACTGTTCTCCTTTAGAAGGCCAGATCCTAAAGATGAAACTCAAATACTTGGCCACCTAAAATGAGAAGGAAGGACTCCCTGGAAGAAGAGCCTAATGCATGGGAAAGATTTAAGGCATAGAAGTAAAGGAGAACGACAGAGATGAGGTGCCTTGGATGGAGTCACTGAGGCAGTAGGCATGAGCTTAGTGGAACTCCAGAAGAATGGTAAAGGACAGGGAAGGCCTGGAGGACATCATGACATGGGGACATGACTTTGTAAGGCGAGAGCGCGCGCGCGAGACGCGAGAGCCCGAGAGGAGGAGGGGAGCCGAGCGCCCGAGAGACTTTGAACAATTTAAAGCCCATGTCACACGCCGAAACCAACGGATGCAAGAGGAGTGTAAATGGCATCAAAAAAAGCTGCATCCGTTGGAAAAATGCGATATACTCACTGCCTCCAAGTTGGCTTCCTCTCTAATCCGTCCAGCATCCATTTGGGCTGCCCAAACTTTTGCGCGGAAAAGTATCCAGTTCGTCGTTCTGGCATCCGCTATGCATCCGCTACGCATCTGTTAAACTGCATCCGTTACGCATCCACTATATCCCGCTAGGCATCTCGCTACACATCCGCGACACTCGGCATAACCGCCGGACGCAGGGAGGACGCGGAACCGGATTGCAGAACGGATGCAGAACGGATGCAGCACGGAACAAAGCGTTTAAAAAACGGATAAAAACGTTCACAGAGGGGACCTATCTGAAGATATTAAGGATGTCCTAAGAGGATGCCTAGAGGATTCCCTAGAGGATGCCTAGCGGAAACCTATATTTCCTATAAAAAGGGGGAGCCACTCATCTGCATCTCAATTTTTCAGACCAGCAGCCCAGCTGTGCAGAACGCTCTGCAGCCTATCTGACTCTTCTCCTCTTCCACAGCATGCCCAAGTGCAATGTGCCACCGTGGATTGTAACAGTCCTTTTCGGCAGCCACCATTGTTTCTGCAACAGTGCGAAGCCATCTGCAGGCCTCTGTGAACTCTACTGACAAGAAAGAAAGAGGCAGCCAAAAAGAGTCTGGGGTCCAAAGATGGTTCGTCAGAAGAGCTAGTGGTAATCGGTACGTTATCATCTAAGTCTGATTGGTGGAGGCCTCAGGAACGCAGCACTCGGCGTTCCAGGAACTTCATGAGGATGACTGCCAGGCCATGTTTTGACGAAGTTGTTACAGCGCCTGAACACCGGCAGGTTGACGCAAGCAGAGCACGCCGGAGCTTGCCGCCGCCAGCCTGGAACCTGGGGCTCAAGGTGGCCCACTCTGCGCCGAGACACACCTGGCCTCCGGACCACCAACAGGAGCGAATGCATACGGCTGGAGGGTGCCATCCAACACCTCCAGAACGCCGTCACATAAAGAGATGATCTTCAACTACAGGCTGTCCAGGGCACAGGCGAGTGGTGGACAACGCCTTTGGCCCATCCTGGGCCACAGGTTTCCAGGTACTTCTCACCACCATGCAGCATAGCCGCAGAGACCGTGAGGAAGGATCATGGAAGCTTGCCCTGCATCCTGGACAATCTCAATGCGCACGCGCCGCTACGCCAGTGTACAGGACAGGCTGTGAACTGTCAGCAGGCCAATGGGGACATGGAGCCTGGGAATGGACAGGCAAGGGCGAAACCTGATAGACAACTGAAGATGGCAAGGCCCCAAAGAGCCTCATGTGAAAGGGAAGAAGCAGCGCTCCGCTGCCCTGAGATGCTGGTCAAACTCCCCAGCTGGAGCACGTGGAGTGGCAAGACAGGATGGTAGATGCTTAATGGGATGGCTTCCTTCAGCCTGTCTGCATCACACGGATGAGATTGGGCCATGTATAGTTGGGTGGGCTACAATGAAGAGAGGCATTTAATAAAGAGTTTGTTGTTTGTTGTTGACATGTGTGGATGACTATTTGACATTATTCATGTGATAATAAGGGCAAAGGTGTGGCCAGCTGGGAGGGTGGACCATCCAGTCCCACTATGGCATTGCATGGAGGTTTATCTATCACAGCTAATACGCCAACCCCAAAGGTATCCCTGCCCATACCCACTGCTAAATCCTTAACCATCCACAAGCATGCAAAGGCTTAAACGCATTTTCCTAAAAGTTTCCCAACGGCAAGACTTTATTAAAAAAAGAAATGAAGCAATGTGTATGAATCAAAAAATAGACCTTTATTAACAAGAAAGCTATAAAACGAAAAATGAGTCTCTTGGCACTCCCTCTTGTTGCTCAGTCCTCAGGGGTGAAGGGTCCAGGTGCTGTGCGAAGTGGCTGGTGCTGGAGTGCTTTGTCATTCAGCTTCCTCAAGAAAGCCAGAAGCAGCAGAAGCGGCCAGCCCCAGAAGAGCGAGCCGCGTGCTGGCAGAAGCCGCCAGCAGAACCAAGAGGAGGGCCAGGGGGCGGGATGGTAGCCCCGTCCCTCTTGCCAGGGCTGGCAGCAGATGTCTGAGGCTTGCTGTTGCTTCCGCATGGTTGTGGGTTGCTGGCTTGGCAGGGAGGCTGGCAGGTACCAAGGCTGGCAGAAAGGCTGGCAGGGAGGCAGGCAGCAGGCTGGGAGGATGGCTGGCAGGCAGGCAAGGCCCAAGTGCTGGCAGGCAAGGCCAGACAGCAAGGCTGGCAGGCAGGCTGGCAGCAGGCACCAAGGCTGGCAGGAAGGCTGGCACCAAAAGGCCAGGCAACCAAAGGCTGGCAAGGAAGCCAGCACCAAGGCTGGCAGGAAGGCTGGCAGGCAGGCAGGCAGCAAGGCTGGCAGCAGACATGAACCAAGGCTTGCGCAAGGAAAGGCAGGCAGCAAGCTGGCAAGGCAGACTGGCTGGCAGCAAAGGCTTTGCAGGCCAGGCTTGGCAGCAAGGCTGGACAGGGAGGCTGGCAGCAGGCTTGCAGGGAGGGATTGCAGGGAGGCTGGCAGCAAGGCTGGCAGGCAGACAATGCAGGCCAGGGCAGGCAAGGCAGCCAAAATCCGTCCGGTCAAGCAGGTCTTTCCTCTGAATGGCGACTGCTTCTGAGCTGCTTCTGTTACTATCCACGGGGCTGAATGCAATGCATCCCTCCCGCATGCGCAATTAACGCCAGGCATCCCATTAGGCTTCCGCTATGGCATCTGCTCGCACATTACCGCTATATCGCGTTCCGCGTTCGCTTTGCTGAGGCCCCCCGGAAGCTCCTGCGGATGCGCGCATCCGCCTCCATTCCGCTTCAAATGCCGCTGGGCTTTCCGTTCCGCATCCGCATCTGCATCCCGCCCTGCCGTCCTCTGCCGTCCGTGTTATCTCTACTCTGGTTATGCAAATTTTTTTGCCCTTTTGAGAGAGCGGATAACAATGGATGGAACATTTTGCTTGTCCGCTGTGTCCTTTTTGCATCCGTTGGGCAGTGTGACATGGGCTTAACCTTTCCATCGATTCATTGTCAGTAAATTTCTCCTTAGTTTTAGCTTGTTTTTCTCCTTAATTGGTTTCCAATCATTGCTGTTTGCCCTGTCTTCAGATGCTTTGAAGAGTAGGTTAACCCCCTATTCTTTGTGGCAGTCCCTCAAATATTGGAAGACTGTTATCATGTAAACCCAAGTCTTTCTTTTCATTGAACTAGACATACCCAATTCCTGCAATCATTCCTTATGTTTTAAACTCCAGTTCTCCAGTCATCTTTGTTGCTCTTCTCTGCATGTTTTCTAGAATTCAAGTGAGGGTTATAAGTCTGTGGAGATTCTCAGCCATCTAGGTCATGGTTGTCCCAAAGGTGCAAAGATGAACAACCTTCAAATGGTGTTGGAGTATGAACAGATTTCCAGGGGATAAAAAAGCAGACTAGAGGAACCATTTGCACTACTCAGGTGACCCTCATGACACAGATAAACCCCCAAGTAGCCTCAATGACTCTCTAAAAGAATGCAAATGACAAGCTGTCTGCAAGGAATGTAAATCCTTCCATTCCCCATCATCCAGTCAGAGCTGAAGAAGGTTCTTGGATAAGAAGTGAAACATCTTCAAAGGAAAAAAAAAAGGAAAGTCCAGTTGCCTTCTGGAAAAGCACCTTTAAGTGAGGGTTAGTTGTCATAGAGAAAATCTATGTGGTCATTAAGAATTGACACCAGCTTGATGGCATATGATCAATCCACTGATTAATTAGTTATTTAATTGAATTGAAACAGATGAGAGCCAGTATGGTTAGAGTTTAAGATATTGTCTCAGCACTGGGGAGACCTAGGTATAAATATACCCCCAGTGTCACGGTTCCAGAAAAACCCAGCTCCAATTAAAAACTCTGAGACAGACATTTTCTCAAAGTTTCCTTTTATTAGAGTAGGTATACTGGCACATCTGGGAAAACCCGAATCTGAGAGTTCTGGGTTTTCTCTTAGTAATTCAAAAGCCAAAACCCAAGCCCTGCACCAGTGGTGGGGTTCAATTTTTTTTACTACCAGTTCTATGGGTATGGCTTGGTAGGCGTGGCAGGAGAAGGATACTGTAAAATCTCCAATCAAAGGTGGTATTTGCCGGTTCTCCGAACTCCTCAAAATTTCTGCTACCAATTCTCCAGCACTAGTCAGAACCTGCTGAATACCACCTCTGCCCTGCACCCATCAGTCCATCACATGGTCCAATCACCAACCATCACAACTTGAGACATCCCTCCAACCACTCCTCATCCAGGTGCAGGAATAACATAAACCTGACTGAAAAGAAGAACGCTACTATGCCTAACTATCAACACTCTAAAAATCCCTCCTCCTACTTTCCCAGGCATAGGAATGTGGCAGCAAGGAAACTTCTGGTTCTAATACGGCTTCCAAAGCTGACACCCAGTCTCAGAAACCTCTGAAATGAGTTGGGTTCAGAAGGAATGACTGATCCAAAGTCACTCAGCTGGCTTGCATGTCTAAGATGCGACTAGAACTCACAATCTCCTGGTTCCCAGGACAGCATCTTAAGTGCAACACCAGACTGGCTCCCCTTTACTTTTAATCCACCATTATTATTATTATTATTATTATTATTATTATTATTATTATTATTATTATTATTATTATTATTATTATTATTATTATTATTATTATTATTATTATTATTATTATTATTATTGAAAACCTTTCATACTGCTCTGTGCATTTGAATTTTTGCCCACTACTTTGAACAGGTGACTGAAAAGGAAAGGAGATAGAAATCAATTGAACAGTGCTTCCCTACTGGGTTTATTTGTTGGCAAGAATAGAAAATGGAAAATGGAAATGTTGGGGCAAAATCGGTTTCTTGTTTATGATTTCTGACTTTTGACTGATTGGAAATTGCTGCCAGCAATGTTCTCTTTAAGCCACATAAAGATTAAGACCGCTGTCCAATAAACAAACCTCAATGTTCCTATCCATGGAAGATTCCGCAAATGTTCGAGATATTTGAACAGCATGAAATGGTTGCTATGGGTCTTAAATGGCTCTCCATTTTGATAAGCAGATGGTTTTCACTGGGCCAAAGAGAACTGCTCGATACCTGAGCAAAAAGACCCCATGATGATCCTTGCCTAGATTGTAAATCTCTTCCATATTTGTTTTTTGGTTTAATTTCTATGCTGCCCATGTCATTGTCCAAAGTGACTTTGGGCCACCGTGTTTCTGAGGGAAATTTTCTATCCCAGTTGAGAAGAAAAGCTAAGCTTTAAAAAAAATTCATTGGGAGAGGCAAAGAGAGAGAAAGAAACTAGAAAGGTAGCTATCATTGTCAGGTGGACAAAGACCAGAAATAATTTTATGCAGCCTATTTCTTTAAGTACACAGGGCCAAAAGACTGACCAAGCACTCCAAACATTTTTCACTTTCCAATGCTGAATTTAGAAAATATCAGTATACTGGAGGAAATAAGTATGTTTCCCGAGAGAATGCATACCCACCCATCCCCCAAACCCTCAAAGCAGTGTTTCTTAACCTTAGCAACTTTCAGATAAATGGACTTCAGCTCACAGAATTCCCCAGCCACCCTTGCTGGCTGGAGAATTCCACTCATCCTAAATCTGCTAAGGTTGAGAAACACTGCTTCAGAGGAAAATACTGAGGCGGGGGGGAAGAAAAGTTTATTGGAGAAAAGAGGACATTGGTGGCATAGAGGCTTAATGATACTGGAACTGCTGGCCAGAAATGGTCTGCATCCAGAAGTTTGAGCCCGGCTCTATGAAATGGAGTGAGCTCCTGTCACTCAATCTCTGGCTCTTGCCTGCCCCGCAGTTTAAAAGCATGCAATGTTACAAGTAGATAAATGGGTACCACTTTGGTGGGGGGAAAACTTAGCTATGTTTGTGTGTGTGGAAAGCAGAAGATGGCGTTGGATCTGGCCAAATGCAGGGCATTCTGAAGTGAGCAAGATGAGATTGGTGGAGGAATCTGGAAGAACCAGCAACCTGAGCACCACTGATTAATAGGTATAAAACTAGTTCAATCCCCACGATGCACCCAAGATAAGCGCACAAGTGCCGAACAGAATAAACTAGCAATCTGGGCTGTCAGGATTGCATTGTGTCCAGCATGTATAGATTTCCCTGAGATTGTATGCTATGCATTAAATAAATAAATAAATATTGGAGAAAACATATTCATTCTAAAATCACATTTCTATAGCCTTATTTTTAGCTGCAGTTAAATAAAATTATGGAAGGAACAGCCCAGAAGCATGGATCTGTATCATGCAAATATTGTTGAATTTGAAGATGCAACTTCCCTCACTACAGACCAATCAGTCTGATGGGTGGATGGGAATAGGAGTAGCCCATGGAAAGGTTAGCCCAGTGGATGGGATGGCTGATACAACTGTATTTGTAAATGTGAAGGTTGTTAGAAGCAATGTGTGAAAGAAAAGATAGGGTTGGGGTTTTTATATGCACCTAACGCTAAATTTCAACAATAAGCCCTTTAACAGAGGCAGAGATGACTCCTGAAAGCTTAGCCTTTCCAAATTAACAAATGACTCCAAAATGAAAAACAATATCAACACAAGATACAACCTATAGAATTTTCTTGTACTAGATATCTGCAGACTTTCAATCAAGTCGCAAAGACAGCCTGTAAGACCCAAATAGAATCCCATATAAGCCAATTTATTTCCCCAATTGGGTCCTTGGAGGTTTTGAAATGAAGCCAAGCAGAGCCAGCCAATTTCCCAGAAAGGGCTTCTTCAGGAGGGTCTGAGAAGCTCTTAGACAGATAACAGTCCCTGGAGGACTTTAAAAACAGTTTTTACATAGCACAATATATCCATTTGGGTTGACAAAATGCCATTGATGTCGTAGCTATAATACATTTTGTGACTCAAAAAGTAAAATATATGACAACTTAACATGATGGCCGTGCTTACAAAACAGTGATGGCAATGACTCGATTCCCACAACATGTTGACGAGACGAGCTAATATATGACTTTAGCCTAGCATGTAATATAAGCCTTTATCTAAATCTCAAATGGTCTTGTCTTGTCTTTGTCATTTCTCTGAGTCACCCAGTTGGCTTGTGCCTAAGGCAGGACTAGAATTCACAGTCTCCTGGTTTCTACCCTGATGCTTTAACCCCTAACTATACCAAGTTGGCTCCCAAGTGGTCTTACCACATCTCTCAAAAACCAAGCTGTACTTGCAAGAATCCCCATATTGGGAATGAAATATTCTGATATTCTGCAAAACATTCTGGTCCTCTTCTGGAGAACATTCTGGTTCTCTTCTAGCCATTCTGGAGCTAACTTGGTAGTTTTCTGGAATTAAAATTTCCAAGAAAAGGGAGAATTCCTCAGTACAGTCATATTCCAACCTTAAAAGCGAATGCTTTAAAGCAGTGTTTTTCAAATGCATGTTAGCAGGAAATTCTGAGAGTTAAAGTCCACAACCTCTGAAGTTGCTAAGGCTGAGAAACTCTGCTCCAGAGAATTGTCAAATGCAGGAAATTAGGAGCCCAGGCAATTCAAATGAATATGGGTTTATGTTAAAACTCTCAATAAGAATCTGAAGTACTAATGGTCAAAGAGAATTGGTGGTAGATAAAAATCAACAGAAGTCAAGCAGGACTAGATTTAAAATTGAGCTTCATGTTTTGTGGGCTGATGATACAAGGCTCAAGGCTGATGATACACTTGACCCCTCATTCAGGGTCAGTCTGATCATCTCCTATAAGAACACTGAAATGTACCATCCCCACAATTGTGAATTTTGCACAACATTAACGTCTAACAAGCACCATCGTCCTAATTACTCTATCTTGGGACTTCATTTTTTAAAATCTATATACTTTTCTAAGGATTTAAAAAAAAACAAAACTTGGAACCTTGGAAACCCTTATGATATTTGCCTCCTGTATAAGTGTTTACAGCACAAGCGCCAGAAATAAAAGGAGAAAACCATTCTCCACGCTACAGGTATTAATTCATCCCAGATTAAAGAAAGAAAAAGCTTCCTACAAGTTATTCACAGCTTAAATAGAATCTTTTCAACCAACAGAAGGTGCACGGAAGTAATCTGTGCCTAAGTAAGTCCTTCAGTTTCCTGCAGTTTCTTCCTCTGTGAAACAGAAGTCTGTTTTTCTGTTTTGTTTATGAGCCTGTTTTAAAAATTATTTAATGTGTCTTAATGCAGCAATTCAAACATATGCTAGATAGCAAAAAGGAAACATGGAAAACATTAATTCTGCTCTCTAATGGATGTCCAGATTTTTGCAAGCAACTATGGTAACCCTACTGGTTCTAACCATTTATTGGAGAATTCAAGGTTCTGCAAGAACTTTACTTTTAATCTATGGAATTACTTCCAAAGATGCTTTTTTTCTCTCAACAGGCAACTGGACTTTCTGGTTTTTCTTTAAAGATGTTTCACTTCTCATCCAAGAAGTTTCTTCAGTTCTGACTGGATGGTGGGGAATGGAAGGATTTATACTCCTTCAAACAGCTGGACATTTGCATTCTTTTAGTGGGGCATTAAAGTCACCTGGAGGTTTATCTGTGTCCTCAAGGTCACCTTAGCAGTTCAAATGGGTATGGAGCCTTTTTGGAACTGTTGAAAGGATTGTTGACACAGATAAACCTCCAGGCGACCTTGATAACCCACTAAAAGAATGCAAATGACCAGCTGTCTTCAAGAAGTATAAATCCTTCCATCCCTCACCATCCAGTCAGAACTGAAGAAGCTTCTTGGATGAGAAGTGAAATGCCTTCAAAGAAAAAAAAACAACAGAAAGTCCAGTTGCCTCTTGAGAAAAAAGCTATCTTTGGGATAACCACGACCTGGATGACTGAGAATCTTCATAGACTTTAGAAAACACGCACCAAATTAATCTTAGTCTACAGAAAATAATAGAAAGTAAACACCAACCATTTTTGTGTTGTCCCAGGTATTTTCCCTGCAAATATAATTAAATATTAAGGTTTATTGCCCTGATTAAACATTGCCATTTTGTGGGGTTCCAAAATTATGCCTTCTCTTCTTTCACCATGTGATAAATACCCTCTCCCTGGTGGTTCATCCAGTTCTAGAAAAGCTCTAGAAACCTGGTTTTGCAAACAGGACAGAAGGCAGGGTGATTTCTGATCTTGAATGGATTGATGGTTGGTTTTAAGAATGTTCTATATGCACTATATAGATCAGTGGTCCCCAACCTTTGTACCAGGGACCAGTTTCACGCAGAACACTTTTTCGCGGACCGGCAAAATCAATTCTTCCCCAATAGTAAAGGGCTTCTTAGCTTTAGCAATGCAGTCCACGAAGTTAGGCGTGGAAGTAGCGCGGAAGTTAGGCAAGAGCGGAAGTGGTTGTCTTTCAAAATAAGACACCCAGAAGCAAAAACATATTTTTATAAATATTTTAATCACGATTATTCATTCTTTGCGGCCCAGTACAAAATGATCCACGGACCAGTACCGGTCCGGGGCCCAGTGGTTGGGGACCCCTGATATAAATGATTGTTTAGTGATTGCCTCATTTAGCAACCATGATGAGACTGTGGTGAAAAAGTAACTCTGCAACCAATCCTCTCATTTTCATCCTTCACAGGTCTATAAAACAAAGGAAAGCTGAAATAAGTTCATAAGCACAGCCTCAGTTTCACTTGAGAACACTTCACTTAACAACCAAATTGCTGGCCCCACTTGCAGTCACTAAACGAGGACTGCCTGTGTCTGCTTTTATGTGGCTTCACAATGTTTTTGTGCTTCTTTATCTCTATATGCTCCTAGGAGATCTAGTGTCAACTCTGAAGAGAACCTGAAGAGAGCCAGCCATTTTGGAGGCTTCAGGGTTGCCACAATGTGAAAAAGGGATAGGGAGGACGAACATAATTACATGAGGATTTTGTAGCCAAAACAAAATAGTTTCCTGTGGGAACCAAGGATGTTCCAACAGGTGGCTACAGAAGGAGGGGTGAAGTAACCAGGCAACCAGCCAGCACCTTGATTGGACAACGTGACTGACTGTTTGGGGGAGGGGGGAATTTTCATTTTTTTCATCAGGTGAAAATCATAGGAACGTTCAGAATTAGTTTTCACCAGTTTGTGACAATATAATATTTCCAATAAAACTGTTTTTTGAGGAATCTACCTGCCTTGGAGTTCTGCTTTCTATGGAGCTATTACTTGGAACCTTGATACCTAGTTTGTTGTAAAGGTTAAGCTAAAAACTGGGAGACCATTTAATTTTCCTTTAGTCACTAGGTACCAAGTGATTTGAGTGACTTGGGCCAGCTCCTCTTTCCCAGCCCAAGAACAGCAAATCATTTCTGAAAATCTTTCCAAGAAATTCCAGAAACTAGTCCAGGGCTCTTTCCTAGAGTCAACTCTGATTCAAAAGCACATATTCTCTCACGCACCCAAAAGTTTCCTAAATTCATTGGATCTGGCAGCCTATAAATCCAAATAAATACAAAAAAAAATAGAGATGGTAATTAAATTGAGTAAATAAATAAATAAAATTAATATGTTTAGCTTGGGAAGTCTGACGTGTTCATTTTTGGCAACTTTAGGCTTCATTTTATTTTAATTGTGTTTTGCTGCAGCTGTCCATTTCTTTATTCCTCTCCCCTGGATGTCGTAATAAACATAACGTATGGAAAAATATCAAATTAGTGGACTGCACTGAATTTCACATGCACTGGGCCAAATTTTTATGGTGATTCGCATGATGCATTTGAATGTAAATTTATATCGTGGATGTAACACCATCGACATGTCAATTAGGCAAAGGATACAAATGTCACCTTTTGTGTCCTTTGCAACATGATACCATCATGCGAATGACATAAAACCGAATATGCAACACTGCCATGATTTTATGACTAGCCCCTTGTCTCCCACATCTCAAACCATCTTATAATTGAAAATGGGGTTGATTTGATCTTTTTTCATACTTTTATTCTTCTCTTCGACCTTGTTGGACAAGCAACAGGAAAGCCTTTTATAAGAGCAGTTTTTAACAGCTGCCATTTTTTGTGTTCAGATTGAAGTTTGTTAATTGTTATAAAGTCCACAAGAGTGGTGGGATTTAAATATTTTTACTAACGGTTCTGTGGGCGTGACATGGTGGGCATGGCGTGGGTTGGTGGCAGGGGAAGGATACTGTAAAATCTCCATTCCCTCTCCAGTTCTGGAGGAAGGTTACCACCTCCAAACTACTCAAAATTTCTGCTACCAGTTTTACAGAAACTGCAGAATACCACCTCTGGTCCTGAAGTGATATAAGTGTAGGTGAGAAAGTGGCTGGCAATTTATTCTACCTCACAGGGCTTTAGATACCTTCTGTCAGGTGTGAAAGAATCAGGACCACAGGTTAAATGTCAGTTAAGCTGATTTATTGCTCATGCTTACAGACAAAAATCTTGTAAACTAACAGAACTACATTGGCACTGGATAATGGATTTCAAGATGGGTTGGACTAGATCAGGGGTGTCAAACTCGATTTCATTGAGGGCCTCATCAGGGTTGTGTTTGACCTTGGGGGAGGGACAAAGTGGGTGTGGCCAGTTCAACATCACTCGTATCAGGGGCACCTGTGGTGGCCAAGTGCTAAGGCAGGATTTCTCTCAGACCCTCTTTCACTCTCATT
The DNA here is from genome assembly GCA_004320025.1 of Laticauda laticaudata. Taxonomy (NCBI): domain Eukaryota; kingdom Metazoa; phylum Chordata; class Lepidosauria; order Squamata; family Elapidae; genus Laticauda; species Laticauda laticaudata. Next base: position 23,355 of record BHFT01000773.1, on the reverse strand, counting down.
ATAATCTATCTCCTTCCTTCCTTTTCTTCTTTTTCCTTCCTTCTTCATTTTCCTTCCTTCTTCCTTCCCCTCTTTCCTTATTTTTCCTTCCCTGCTCTTTTCCCATCTTTCCTTCTTTTTCTTTCTCTTTCCTCTTTCCCTTTCTCCTTTGCTGTCCCTTCTTGCATACTCAAATGCAAAAAGGGAGAGCTTTCATCTATTGTTTTGTTTTTAGTTTGCTTTGTAGCCTTCTGCCAGTGAAAATAGAGCTCGCGGGAGCTGCAGGAGGCCACTGCAGCAGCCAAAAATAGGACCCAGGAGAACTGCATACAGCCCTCCCGAACTCCAATTTTGCTGGCAAAGGTACTGCAGGATGGTCATTTGCTGTTTTCAGGCCAGATCTAAGCACCCTGTGGGCCAGAACCAGCCTGTGGGCTTTGAGTTTGACACCCCTGGACTAGATCATTTCTGGGAACATAATGACTCCAGGCTGATTTCTCTCTTGACTCCACTATAGGTTCTGCCTGTCCTTCTCCTTCTCCTACACCTTCATCCTTCTACTACATACAGCCTGGGCTGAGTATGTTCTTACTTGCCTCCTACTTTGTTATGTTTATAGTGTTTTTGCTTCCTGATCTGAAAATAAGCAAAACACAGGAAAATTTCCCTAAGGATTCGTTTGAAATGTAGCAAAGAAAGCTGCAAATCTCTGGAGAGATCAAGGGTATCTCCATTACTGTGGTACAGGCAAGAGTTCTTTGCCCTTATTATGACTTTTTCACTTTCGGGGAAGAAATCAGAAGCCGTTCCTTTTTGGTTCAGTTAAAATGATAAAAACAGAGGCAGAATTAATTTAATACACAGCATTTGTATCATCGCTTAATTCAAGACTTGACACACAGAGAGCCACAATTACAACGTTGCATTTTTCACTGGATGCATCCAAATTTATCCCCTGCTTTTTGAAGAGATGCCTTTGAGTGAGTGTTGACTACCAACAGTTGCCTGGACAAGTCCCTGCAGTTTCCTTGGCAAGATTTCAGAAGTGGTTTGCCGTTGCTTGCTTCCTAAGTCTGAGAGAGAATGTCACACAGTGCTCTTCACATCAAAGGCAGCAACTGAACAGAATAACAGAGTTGGAAAGGACCCTGGAGGCCTCCTAGTCCAACCCCTTGTTCAGGCAGGAAGCCCTATACCATTTCAGACAAATGGTTTTCCAATCTCTTCTTAAAGACTTGCAGTATTGGAGCATTTACAACTTCTAGAGGCAAGTCGTTCCACTGATTAATAGTTTTAACTGTCAGGAAATTTCTCTTTAGTTCTAGGTTGGTTCTCTCCTTGATTAGTTTTCATCCATTGCTTCTTGTCCTGCCTTCTGGAGAATGCTGACTCCCTCTTCTTTATGGCAGTCCTTTAGATATGGGAACACTGCTATTATGTCACCCCTAGTCCTTCTTTTCATTAAACTAGACACACCCAATTCCAGCAACAGTTCTTCATATGCTTTAGCCTCCAGTCCCCATATCATCTTTGTTGCTCTCCTCTGCACCCTTTCTAAAGTCTCCACATCTTTTTTACATCATGGTGATGAAAACTAGATGCAGTATTTCAAGTGTGGCCTTACCAAGGCATTACAGAGTGGTATTAACACTTCATTTGATCTTGAACACACCACAACAAATAACAGATAATCAGAGTTGAAAGGAACCTTGTAAGTCATCTAGTTCAACCCCCTGCCCAAGTGGGAGACCCTACACCATTTCTGACAGGCTTGAAATCTCTGATTGGGTGGGACTAGATCACTCAGAAAGATGGAGGGCAATAGAAGAAGGGACAACAGAGAACGAGGTGGCTGGATGAAGTCACTGAAGCAGTAAGCATGAGCTTAAATGGACTCCAGAGGATGGTGGAGGACAGGAAGGCCTGGAGGAACATTATCCATGGGATTGCGAGGGGTCAGACACAACTTCACAACTAACAACAAGACCACTCAGGTTTTTTTCAGCCCAACTTTCCTCACAGTGTTGGAATACCTTATATGATACTTTGAGCTCAGAGAAAAAACATTTCATGAAGTGTTTGGCTGGTTGCTATTAGAAAATGGAAAGCTCTTACAAAAACCTCAGAGGATGTTCCAAGAATGCATTTCTTAAAAGTAATTTATGCAATGATACATCCTCATTTAGAATGTAAGATAAATATTTTATTCTCATCTCCTCTTCTAAATTTTTCACTTACAGCCAGGAATGAATATAAAAACAATATGCAATAAATAGCCACCTAAAAACCTTTGGGGCAGGGCCGGGGGTAGAGTCCTGTTGATTCCTGATGACTGCCTGGACTGGTCTTTACAGGTTTTTGTTGTTGTTGTTCGCAAGACTTCAGAAGTAGTTTGCCATTGCCTGCTTCCTAGGGCTGAGAGAAAGTGGCTGGCCCAAAGTCACCCACCAGGTTTTATGCCTAAGGTAGGACTAGAACTCACAGACTCCCAGTTTCTAACCTGGTGTCTTAACCACTATACCAAACTCACTCTCATTTCTATTATAATAGGACCATTTTCCCATTTGATTGTAGATTACCTTCTTGTTTTGTATTGCCTGAGGAAAGGAATACAGGTTGTCCTTAACTTATGACCATAATTGAGCCCAAAATTTTTGTTGTTGAGAAATTTATTAAGTGAGTTTTGCCTCATTTGTGATTTTTCTTGCCATGTTTGTTAAGTGAATCACTGCAGTTGTTAAATTAGTAATAAGGTTGTTAAGTGAATCTGGTTTCCCCATTGATTTTGCTTGCCAGAAGATTGCAAAAGGTGATCGTGTGATCCCAGAACATTGCAACCATCATAAATTTGAGTCAGTTATCAAAAACATCTGACTGTAAATCTTGTGACCATAGGGATTACTGTAATGATCATAAGTGTGGAAAATGGTCATAAGTCACTTTTTTCAGTGCCGTTGTAACTTTGAACAGTCATTAAGCGAACTGTTGTAAGTTGAAGACTACCTGTAAAGTCATACCTTGGTACTTGACTTTTTTGAAGCTTGTCAAATTTGGTACTCCATTCATTTTGATGTGAAAATGTTGTCTTGGTACTTGTCATTTGTTCAGTACTTTATGCACAAACTAGAACATATTGGTGTTGTCTGCCTAATGATTCACTATCCTTTACAACCAAAGTGAAGGGTGTGTCAGCATTCCAGCATATCTCCATTCCAATCAGTAACTCCAAGACAAACATATCTCAAAAGTACCTTTATTAGAATAGCACCTGGCACATCTGTGGAAACCCGAATCTAAAAGTTTTTTTCAGCTTTCCACAATTTCCCAAAATACAAATTCATCTCTCCTTGGCCGTCATCACCTCACATGGACCAATCACGATCCGTCCAAAAGTAAGATCCTTAGTTCATCCTGCACCATACTCAATGACCTTGCACTAACAGAAGAATTTTGACTATTTAGAGCTACTTAATTGAAATCACCCCCCTCCCACTTTCTCAGGCTATGTGGAATATGGCTTCCAAAACTGACAGGGTGATGCATTAGACACATGGTAATTTGTTTGGTACTCGTAGCTTTTAATATTCATTGAACCTCCCAGAACCAATTGACAAGTCCGAGGTACCACTGTATCATTAATCTTCAGTTTTAATGCACTGTTTTTGAACCAAACCCCATCCAGTGCAGAATATATGGCTTTGAAGTACAGATGCTTCAGATTGGATTGGCAAACACTTAAAGCCAATGTAATAGGATTCTTAATCATGTTAAATTGCTGCTTGACATCACTATTACAACCAGGGCTGGGCTGCTGGGGGTTCGCTGGGGTTAGGGAGATCTTCTAGCTAAGATTCTGCATAGTTCAGAGAATCCCCAAATCCCACTCCTGGCTGACCCCACCCATCCTGCCCACCCCTCCCAGGAGTCCCCATTTTTTGGATGCACAAGGTGCACACGGTGGTTCGGGAAGGCTGAAAATGGACCCATTTCCAGCTTCCAGAGAGCCTCCGGGGCCCAAAGTGGGCAAAAATCCCCCCTTGTCACCGTAGTACAGGAGGCTGACTAAGCCATGCCCACCATGGCTGCACCCACCAAGATACTGGGTAGAGAACCCGTTGCTAAAATTTTTGAAACCCATCCCTGATTAGAACTACTGCCATTACTACTTGTTAGATTTGTACCCTGTTTTCACACAGGGTGGTTTACACTAAGACGCCCTCCACACCATCGTATTCCCAGAACAATTCTATTAGACAGTCTGAGATTCAGGGACTGACACTAAGTCACCCAATCTATTTTGATGATTGGTGCAGAACAGCGATAGTGGGGACATATGTAGGTTTCGAAGGTTGTCATAGCCGGGAGTGGCACTGGGGATAAGCTCCCATCGCTTATAAAATGCTCCCAATGGCGTCGCGTCGTCAATAGCTCTGACAACAAGTCCAACTCCTAGCCTGCGCATGGCGAAACTGCTCCTACTGATAGGAAAAGGGCGAAAGGCGGGTCTCTGGCGCCTGAAAACCAGATGTTTCGGGCAGACGGGGCTCGTCCACTTGTAAGGTAGCCCGTCTAGGGGAAGGAAAACCTGATTACAAACCTCCACTGCCTTGTGGATCACCTGCACACGGGAAAGTCTAAGGGAGTAAACCCTGAAAGAAAATCCGGAGTGGAGCCCGTAGGCGGTTGATCTCTGCACTGCAAGATCTTCCGGCAACTCCTGCAGCCAGCAGGCGCCATCTGTATCGGCATGCCTTTCCGTTGGATCCCATCAGCAGTAAGGTTAGAGAGGGGGGTCCTGGCGACTGGGCATTCTCAGGTCCTCCATATATTCTGCCCAGGCTCGCGTCCGACGCGAATTTTCCATGATCTCCCGAGATCGACGGAGCCAACAACAACAACAACATGTAGCTAATAGGCTATTGTTTGCTGCCACTTTGAAAGCAGAGAAGGAAAAGGGACATCTATTCCACTGCCCCAACCAAGAGGGAGAAAGAATGAGAGGCAGAGATTAAATAGGATAGATAGATGACAGGGAGGAAGGGAAGGAGGAGTCAACTTTGTACACAATCAAAGAGGAATTTGTGGTGGAATTATTTAACAACTGTAAAGGGGACTGTTCAGTATATTAATTGCTGGAATTCATGTTTTGATTTTTTTTTCTGTGAGCTCAAAATATCGTATAAGAGGTCTCAACTCTATTGGCTCATTACGTTGGGCTGAAAAAAATGAGTAGCCCAGTCCCACCCAGTTATCTCGAGTCCACATCCAACATTTTAACCAGCAGTTCATTCCAGTAATTGCAAGCAAGAGCAAGCTGTTCTGAAGATGCATGGAGTGAAAAACTGAAAACATTCTAACAGGTTCAAGCAAATGCCATCTTATCTATTTTTAAATACATAATCCAAGTCCTCCGAAACCTGAGCAGGCATATTCTGTTCCCATTTGTCTAGACAGTCATTTTAGAAAATACACTAAGTTCAGGGCACAGCTAGTTGACAGTCCCAACTGCTGCATTAACGAGCTTGAATCTGCTCATTTATTTATTTCCTTCTCTCTCTCTCTTTCTCTCTTTTAAATGAAACGAAAATGACATTTATAGAACATTATTGCTGATAAAAAAAAAATTAAACCTCTTGGCATGCTGCCATTGTCAGCTAAAAATAAAGTTCATCCCTTCCATTCAGCAAGGAGAATTGGAAAGTTGTGGGTTATGGTTGTGTTTTAGGGAGACCAAAATGGAGGCAGGAGAAGGAATCATAAGTCTAATCATAACTATACTGTGGGATTGTGAGACTGATAAAGCTGTTAATAGTGGGTGACTATTTTTTTCTAATTTCACAATGAGGATAGGGAGGAAAAGGTGATGAGTTCCCATTGGCTATTGATGTCTGAACTTTTCTTTTTTTTTCCAAGTTTTATTTCTTTTATTAATATAATATATAACAATTCAATTTCAATCAAACATTGTGTTGTCTGGGCACAATTGTTTTTAGGCAATCATAATCAAGTTATTTATAATATCATTTATCACAATAACATTAATACTGTATAAATAATATTTTGTTTGTCCATTTTAACAAATTCCCATTTTAACATTTATCCTTTTTATGTCCCTTTCTTTCTAACTTCTATTTTTATTGTCTAGTCATTGATAAAATGGTCCCATGTCAAAAAATATTTAGTTTCTTCTTTGTCCTTAATAGTAAGGGTCAGCCTATCCATTTCTGCATATTCTAGCATTTTTTAATTACATTCTTATCTGTCGAGATCTCATTGAACTTTCATTGTTGAGCATATACAATTCTAGCTGCAGTTAATACATGTAAGTTCAAGTATATAGTCTCTTTATCACATTTTTCTGGTAGAATTCCCAATAAGAATATTTCTGGTTTCATGCCTATATGCTGTTTTATCGTTTTTTCCAACCAGGTATATATTTTCATCCAATATTTTTTAGCTTGTGGACATGTCCACCGCATATAGTAATATGAACCAGGAGTTTTATTACATTTCCAACATTTGGCAGATCTATCCTTATTTTCACCAATCTCGTTGACACAATCAATTTAACATTTCTATCCCACAGTTTCTGCCATTTATCTAATTCTATTACATATCCAAAAAATTTTAGCCCAAACAATATCTGAATTTTTCTGATGTACAGATGGTCTAGATCTGAGATTTGAATTGAAGTTTCACCAAGGTGAATGCAATTTCAGCTTTTAGCAGGATTGAACATATGGATATTTGTTTGTTTCTTAAATTTACATGACCCCCATCTCACTGTTTTGAGTGAGTCTGAGTGGCTTACAACAACACAAATGCATAGATATAAAAGCACTGAAAACATTAAGTTTAACAATAACTAAATAAGTAAAAGGTTAAAACCAAGGGCATGAATTGGTATGGGGGTGGAGGTGTACTCATATTTATCCATGCTGATGTATTCTGAACCAGCTGTAGCTTCTGGGTGGCTTTCAAAAGCAGTCCATCCATAGCACACTGCAGTAATCTGGCTGGGATATGACTAATGCCTGAGAAAGAGCAAGCAGACTGAAAGATAATTCCTTGGAAGATCAACAGGATAAAGAGTTGAATTAAACCTCATCTGAGGCAGAAATATTAGAATATGAAAAAATATTGAAATATAAATTGAGAAGCCAAGACAATGACCTGGATAATGACTCTTTACAAAAGAGCATTGCTGAAGCTCCAGAAAGCCTTTGAGATGAGAGAAAAGAAAAATTGAAGAGTGTAAAAATTGGGACCTACATCGGTGTGATGGAGTTCAATGAAGTGGCAGTTTCCCAGGAATGAGGGAGCACACCCTCCAAATAAAGAGCAAGACAAGAGGTGGCCCCACCCAGAATGGGAGAGGAGTCAGAAGAAGAAAGTAAACCTTATGTGTATTTATAGGTAATATACAGAGATGGTATTCAGCAGGTTCTGACCAGTTCTGGAGAACCGGTAACGAAAATTTTGAGTAGTTCAGAGAACCAGCAAATACCACCTCTGACTGGCCCCGCTGCCATCTATTCTCTGCCTCCCAAGTCCCAGCTGATCGGCTGGGTCTTCTTTTGTTGCCCTGCACAGGAGAATGGAGCTGGAAAGCAGGTTAGTGGGTTGGGGAGGGAATGGGATTTTGCAATAGCCTTCCCCTGCCATGCCTACCAAGCCACGCCCACAGAACCAGTAGTAAAAATATTTGAATATTGTATGTATAGGAGTACATACTATATTACCAGTTTGAAACTGGTAATATAGTATGTGCTCCTTAGTAAAGACCAACCTTAGAATACTGCACCCCTATTATAAAAAGGATGTTGAGATTCTGGAAAGAATGTAGAAAAGAGCAACTAGGATAATTAGAGGGCAGGAGGCTAAAACATATGAAGAATGGTTGCAGGAATTGGATAGCGTTGTGAAATGAAGGAAAGGGGGCAACATAATAGCAGTGTTTGAATATGTAAGGGGCTGATACAAAGAAGAGGGTATCAACTTATTCTCCACCCGAAGGAAGGACAAGAAGCAATGGAAACTAACAACAATGGAAACTGGACAAGAAGGATGGAAACTCATCAAGGAGAAATTAAACCTAGAACTAAGGAGAAATTTCCTGACAGTTAAGAACAATTAACCAGTGGAACAACTTGCCTCCAGAAGTTGTGAATGCTCCAACACTGGAGGTTTTTAAGCAGAGACTGGACTGCCACTTTTCTGAAATGCTTATAGGGCCTCCTGCTTGAGCTGGGGATTGGACTAGAAGACCTCCAAGGTACCCTCCAACTCTGTCATTCTAGACTACATTAGGCCACGTTATATGCAAAGGATGTCAACTCATAAAATATTTCTATGGTCTTTTTAGAGTTGCCAACTGAAAGGGAAGGGGGAAAGGGGTTTGAAAGAGCAGTGCAGTAGCTTGGAAATCAAAAGTGCACTCCATAAATAGTTTTTCAAAGATAGTAACTAGATGACTGAAATTTCTGCCTTGCAAAGATCTAACTGGAGAACATGATTGATGACTCTTGGCTATGGATGTGTCCCATTGGAGAATATGAATTATGATACATCGGTGGTGGGGGGAAAACCCAGGGTCAAGGGTGTCAATGAATTATGTGTCTCAGAGTCAGCTACACCCAGGCAGTGCCTAACAGTTTAACTCCCAATAAATCCTTTTGAAGTTTTGGAAATTTGGCTTGAGACTCATGATTTAATTGGGGTAACTGCCGGAATCCTGACAAAGGGTTTGTAAGACTTGGAACAACACAAACTAAAAACAAACAGTATGATGCAGTTGCAAATTAAAGTAAATGCAATCATAGGTTGCATCAAACAGCCAGTCACTCTCTCTCAGCCAAATTCACTCCATGGGGTTGTTTCGGGGAAAATAGGAGAAGGGAGCTGTGTTGGATATGTTCGCTGTCCTGAGTTATTTATAAAAATAACAAAGGTGTGGGTATAAATAATCAAATAAATAACAGTACAGATCCTAACTTGGGAGGAGTGGTGTGATAGGCATCATAGAAACTTGAGGGGGATGGTACTCAAGATTGAGACACAGTGCTAGAAGGCTACATTTTATTCAAAAAGAACAGAAAAGGTGAGAATGCAGCACTGAATGTAAAGAAAAAAATATTTGCACAGAGAGAATGCAGCTGGTTATAGGCAAGGCAACTGGAAGAAGTTTCAGAAAGAAAGAAAAGGAAGGAAGGAAGGGAGGGAGGGAGGAAGGAAAGAAAGAAAGAGAACAAAAGAAAGAAAGAAAGAAAGAAAGAAAGAAAAGAAAAGAAAAGAAAAGAAAAGAAAAGAAAAGAAAAGAGGCTATGTGTGGCTATAATTTCCTATTCCTGAATTAGGGGTGCATTGCAGTTACTAAATCATGTTCTCTGGATCATGGCCAACACTTTGAGAGTATGCGATTAAAACACTAAACACAAAATTTGTGCAAACTGAGGNTCATGTTCTCTGGATCATGGCCAACACTTTGAGAGTATGCGATTAAAACACTAAACACAAAATTTGTGCAAACTGAGGCTAGGAACATCGAGTTTTTCATGAGATAAGAATCTAAAGGACTCATTATCAAAACATAAAAATGAAAGGACATTTTCCTGCAATGTTCTCATGTGTCTGATTTTTATGGTGCAGTTATCTGAACATTTCTAAACTAAGTACTGTTTATTAAGATGCAAAAAATGGAAGAAAACACCCTGCATGCAGAAATAGGAAAGAAATTGTACAATCATATTGTACAAAGCAACACTATTTAGAGAAAATGGTATATTTTGAGCAACTTTCTCTTTCTTTCTTTCTTTTTCTAGTTACTTTCCTTTTTCTTTCTTTTTTCTCTATCTATCTATCTATCTATCTATCTACCTACCTATCTACTACTGAAGTTCTATATTAAAAAAATATTAGAGAGATAAAATGGTAGATAAAAGAAATCTATGCAAAATCTATGCAAAAGTAATAAAATTGAAATATGGGAGTAAGGAGGAAGTGAAAAACAAGAGAAGTTAAAATCTGGCCTTGGAGTAGAGGCCTTCATCCAAAAATCATAGAACTGCACATAGACAAAAACTGCACTTAATTTTAGTTTAATGAGTGCAATTGTTTTTAATCTAATACAATTAAAATTTGTGCATTTCAGAATCCCAGTCTTTGTTTATTCCCAGGCTTTTCCACTGAAAGATTATAATTCAGTAAAATCTGCATCCTTGTATTCTGGGTTCACATGGAATTTCCATGGATGATGTCCTTCTGCTCTAGGTTCTAAATCAATTGCTTGCTGCAATTGCTATGCCACAGCATGGAGAATTATACTTGCATTGCAATACAACAGATATATTCATTGGATTCATCTTTAACTAACTTTGAAATTTCAGGACTTAGGCCTTAATATTTACAGAGATGCTCAGTCACCCAGGTCATGGCTGTCCCCAAAGTGCTTTTTCAAAAGGCAACTAGACTTTCTTGGTTTTCCTTGAAGAGATTTTACTTCTTATCCAAGAAGCTTCTTCAGTTCTGACTGATTGATTGATGAGTCAGAATTGGAAAAGCTTCTTGGATGAGCAAATATTTCAAGGGAAAACCAGAAAAGTCCAATTGCCTCTTGAAAAAAGCACTTTGGGCTAAGGCCTTAAGCCCTGTCAACTGCCCAACGGATGCAAAACGGACACAACGGACGAGCAAAATGTTCCATTCGTTGTTATCCGCTCTCAAAAGGGGCAAAAATTTGCATAACCGGAGCGGATACCGGACAGGGGGAGGACGCAGGGGGATGGAAAGTGGATGTGGAACGGAAGCCTAGCGGATGGAAGCAGATGGGAGCGGATGGCACATCCGCAGGGCTTCCGCGGGGGCCTCACAAAGCGGACACGGAACGGAATACAGCAGATGCAGAGCGGATGCACAGCGGATACGGATGCAGAGCGGAAGCCTAGCGATGCCGAGCGTTAATTGCGCATGCGGGGAGGATGCATTGCATCAGCCCCGTAGATATAACGGAAGCAGCTTGGAAGCAGGTCACCATTCAGAGGAAAGACCTGCTGCCAGACACATTTACTGCCTTGCCGTCCTGCCTGCTGTCTGCGCTGATGCTTGCTGCAGCCTCCTGCAGCCTTAGTCTGCCTGCCTGCCAGCCTTGCTGCACCTCCCTGCCACCTTGGTGCCTGCCTGCCTGCCAGCCTTGGTTCGACTTGCCTGCCAGCCTTGGTGCTTGCCTGCCTGCCAGCCTTCCTGCCAGCCTTGGTGCCTGCTTTCCTGCCAGCCTTCGTGCAAGCCTTCCTGCAAGCCTTGGTGCTGGCCCTGCCTGCCATCCTGCCTGCCAGCCTTCCTGCCAGCCTTGTGCCTGCCTGCCTGCCAGCCTTCCTGCACCTTAGTTCCTGCCAGCCTCCCTGCTAGCCAGCAACTCCACAACCATGCGAAGCACAGCAAGCCTCAGCATCTGCTGCCAGCCTGGCAAGAGGACAGGGCTACCATCCCGCCCCCTGCCCTCCTCTGGTTTCTGTGGGCTTCTGCAGCACGGCTCGCTCTTCTGGGGCTGCACTTCTGCTGCTTCTGCTTCTGCTTCTGGAGAGCTGATGACAAGCACTCCGGCACCAGCCACCTCCACAGCACCTGCACCCTTCACCCCTGAGACTGAGCGACCAAGAGGAGTGCCAGAGACTCATTTTTGTCTTAAGTTTGTTGTATAAAAGTCTATTTTTGATTCACACACTTGCTTCATTTCTTTTTTTTAATAAAGTCTTCCTGGGAAACTTTTAGAATGGTTTAAGCCTTGCATGCTTGTGGATTGGTTAGATAGCTGTGGATGGGGCAGGGATATGCTGGGATGGGCAGGGATGCTTTGGAGGGTAATAGCTGTGGGATAGATAAACTCCAGTGCAAGCATAGTGGACTGTATGATCCACCTCCACAGGTGCCACACCTATGGCCTTTATTATCAATAACAATATAATCAATCATCCACACATGTCAACATAAACACAACTCTTTAAATGCCCGTTCATTGTAGGGCCACTCCACATACATGGCACCAATCTCATCCGTGTGATGAGACGGGCTCAGGGAAGCATTTTTTAAGCATCTTCAGTCCTGTCTTGCCACTCCGCCGCTCCAGCTGGGGAGTTGCACCAGCATCTCAGGAGTTGAGTGCTTTTCCCTTCACGTGAGGCTCTGTTGGGGCTTGCACGTCCTGAGTGTTTATCAGGTTTTGCCCTTCCTCCATTCCCAGGCTCCATGTCCCCATTGACTTGCTGGAGTCCACGGCCTGTTCTGCCAAGACTGGTAGCAGGTGGCGATGAGATTGTGCAGGATGCACCAAGCTTCCCAATCCTCCTCACGGTGTGGGTGATGCTGCAGGTGGTGAGAAGTACCTGGAATCTGTTGGCCAGGATGCAAAGGCGTTCTACCACCCCGCCTTGCCCTGGACAGCCTGTAGTTGAAGATCCTCTCTTCACGGGTGAGGTATTTGGAGGTGCGGCTTCATGAGGTAGGTTCTGAGGGAGAAGGTGTCATCCCCCACAAATGAAGTAGGGCACATCTTGCGTGTCATTGGCAGGGGTCTGGATCTGGAAGCCCACGATGAGGTTGCATTCCAGCCCCTCTTTTGAGGTCATGGCATTGTATACTGGGCATCTGAACATGAGCCTTTGCCTGAAGCATCGATGGTACATGAACTTGTAGTCAGCATTGACCATGGCGAAGAGGACGATGCTGAAGAAGCCCTTGTACTTGTGATAAGGGACCCCCGACTTGGCTGGAGCTTTGCAGGCCACGTGGTTCCCATCTATGGCTCAACGTGTGTGGAGAGTTCACCTCTGATACCACTGCTCTGCAACTTTCTTCCTCCTTCATCAGTGGAGGGGCATGGAGGAGCTCCTCCAGTATTCTTCGATGATGGCCTGCACCACTTCTCTGACCACAATGCTGATGGTGGTTGTGTGGCACCCTCCAGCCATACTGCATGCTCCTGTAGGTGGTCCCTGAGGCCAGGTGGCACAGAGTGAGTGCCACCTTCAGCCCAGGTTCCAGGCTGGGCGGAAGTTGGTGTTTGTCTTGGTCAACCTGGGTGTCAGCACTGCACCGCTGCACAAGTTCATCAAACATGGCTGGAGGCATCCTCATGAAGTTCTGGAATGCCGAGTGTCTTCGCTCCTGAGCTCCACCATCAGCTTGTGTACAGTCCGTCCTCTGCTCTTCTGGCGAACCATCTTCGTACCCAGATGCTTCTTGGCTGCCCCTTTTTCTTCGTAGTAGTTCAACAGAGCCTGTAGATGGCTTCGCACTGTTCCAGAAGGATGGTGGCTGCCAAAAGGATCTGTGTTACGATCCACGGTGGACATGACTGGATGCTGTGGAAGAGGAAGAGTAGATGAAGGCTGCAGAGGTCTGCACAGCAGGGCTGGGACTGAAAGTGAGATTCCAGGTGAGTTGCTCCCTTTTTATAGGCAGTTATAGGTGTCCCTTTGCATCCTCTAGGCATCTCTATGCATCCTGTATACATCCTTAATATCGAGATAGGTCCCTCTGAGAACGTTTTAAACGCTTTGTTTCCGTGCTGCATCCGCTAGGCATCCGTTCTGCAATCCGTTCTGCGTCCGTTCCGCTTCCTCCTGCGTCCGAGTGGATGCGAGTTGCGGCAGATAACGCGGCGTGCGTAAGGATGACATAGCGGATCGCGTAGCGGATGCAGAACGACGAATTGGATACATTTTTCCGCGCAAAAGTTTTGGCAGCTCAAAACTTTCTGAGGCGATGAAACGTCAATAAACGGATGCTGGACGGATAGAGAGGAAGCAAAACGGAGGCAGTGAGTACATCGCGTTTTCCAATGGATGGCAAGCTTTTCTGTCTGTTTTACATCCTCTTTGCATCCGTTGGTGCAGTGTGACAGGGGCTTTAGATATTTTGCTGGCAAGTTCTTTTCAGCACTGCCCATTGCAGGACATCTGTGGACAGCTTCCTGGTCTTCAGCTTTGTTGCCAAGATTCTGCAACCTTGATTCTGCAATGGACTCCAATGTCCTCCAGGGACACCTCTACTGATTCTTGCTAGGATTTCTGTCCTATTTAATGTTAATAGTTTTTTTTTACTTTTTTCAAGAGAAAAATCTAAAGCAAACAAAATGAGGTGAAAGCAGCCTAACATTTATTCCAGTAAGATAACCTCCATTTACAAGAGTTTGTTTAATGACTGTTCAAAGTTTCAGCACCACTGAAAAAAGTGACTTATGAGCATTTTTCACACTTAAAACCATTGCAGACTCCCCCACCATCATATGATCAAAATTCAGAGGTTTGGCAACTGTCTCATATTTATGACGATTGCAGTGTCCCAGGATTATGTGATTCTCTTTTGGCAAATCTTCTGACAAGAAAAGTCAATGGGGAAGCCAGATTCACTTAACAACCAGGTTACTAACTTAACAGCTGCATTAATTCACTTAACAACTGTGGCAAGAAAGGTCATAAAATGAGGCAAAACTCACTTAACAACTGAAATTTTGGTCTCAATTGTGGTCATAAATTGAGCACTAACTATGTCATATGATAAGATCAACCATCTTGCTAGATCTTGCTCTATCCTAATCATTGCTTCATCATAGGTGTTTCCCCCCCCCCAATATACAACAGTAATTTGTATTTTGTAACATTAACAGTAACAGTATTGTTACTTTTGTAACAGTAAAAAATACAAACCTTAGGCTTTGTATATATGTAGCCAGATTCACTTTACAACTGTGTTACTAACTTAACTGCAGTGATTTGTTTTACAGCTCTGATAATAAATGTTGTAAAATGGGGTAAAAGTCACTTAACTGTCTTGCTTAACAACAAAAATGTTGGGGTCAATTATGATCATAAGTTGAGGACTACTTATCATGCCTTTGAGTCCTACATTGGTATACATATTTTTTTTTGTTTTATTTTTAATGATAGATGATTGCAACACAGTGTTTTGTTGGAATATATAGCCATCTGCCCAGAAAAAAACAAGAATGGTTCAGCAAGCAGAGAGCATTCCAGACATAAAGGAAGAAATTTGAGACAAGGGAAAGATTTCCCAATTTTCTCTTCTAGTAAATAGGGTATTTTCCACTAGTCCTGACATTGAGTAGCCTGCAATACTGCATTCTAACTACTGTGCCACTAGAAAACCAGTGTCATTCTAGGCACTTAATCCTGAAGAATCAAAGTCAGATTAGAAAAACAAAATTCTCAACCATGACCTGGATATTCTCACAGGCAGGTAAATCAATCAATCTTGTCCCAATAATTGGATCCAACGTGTCACCAGCAGGTCTTTCAAATAATTGTATAAGCATTTACAGAGTACAATGTGTCAACCCTTGCAATTTATAATGGCATCTTTCATTAATACTCAACCAATGAACAGCAATAAAAAAAGATATGGTGGGAGTCAAATAATAACAACAGACAAAAAATCATGGAGTTGGAAGGGAGGTTGGAGTTCTTCCAGTCCAACTCTCTTTCCAGGGCTGGAATCCTCAAAACATTGCATAGATATCTGTCTATGGAGATTCTCACTCATGGTTTTCCCAAGGGTGCTTTTTCAAGAGGCAAGTGGACTCTCTTGTCATTCTTTGAAGACATTTCACTTCTCATCCAAGGAGCTTTTTCAGCTCTGAAGAAGCATCTTGGATGAAAAGCAAAACATCTTCAAAGAATGAGAAGGCGAGTTGCCTCTTGAAAAAGCACTTATGGGGTCCCAGAGAAATGTCACCCAGCCATCGCTTAAGAATCTCCAGTGATGAATGGGGAAGGAATGTCGGGCACATTAATCTGGGAGATTGGGGAAAAGTTTGGAAACAAAATGACAAAACAACAAAATCGGCTGTCTATAAAGAAAATCAACATAAAATGTATTACTGGTGGTACCTGGCACCATAGTGAATATGTACCCAAACTTAAGTCCGACTTGCTGGAAATGTAAGCAAACAAGAGGTACCTTCTTCCACATTTGGTGGCTTTGCCCAAAAAGGAAAAAAATACTAGGAAAAAATTAGAATTTGGATAAAAGAAATTACAAATATCCAACTAAAACGTAAGGCAGAAATATTTTTGTTAAGAATATTAAAAAGGGACTATATAAAAGAAATGAAATATTTAATTCTCCATATAATTATGGCAGCAAGAATTACATTGGCACAGTGCTGGAAGGGTGACCAACAAATAATTTGATTATTCAGAAAGTTCTTGATTGTGCTGAAATGGACCTACTTACAAAAAAACTTAGGGATAAGGAAGACTCAAGACATATTACAGCTTGGGAAAAATGGTATCAATGGATTAAAGATTAAAAAAACAGGGAATTAAAAGATAAGAATTTGAAAAATGAAGTGATTAGATTAAGAGCATTTACCAAAAACAAGAACTGAATATTAGTAAAATTGTTTTCAATAAAAGATCACACCATCTTAGTTGATTAGAAACATAGATGTTTTATTTTTATGTTTATTTGTTATGTAATTGTATACTGATTTTGTTTGTAACGAAAGGTTGTATACTATGTATCATACATATTTTTATTTTTAATCTTAATAAAATTTATTTTTAATTAAAAAAAAAAATGTCCAGCGATGAAGCATCATGACTCTAGGAGGCAAAATATTCCATGGCTTAATAGTTCTCATGGTCAGGAAATTCTTTCATGTTTTGATTTTGAAACCCTCTTTATCAAATTTTCATCCATTGCGACTCTCAGGTTTACTAAATTTTCTTGAGATTCTTCATGCTGTTTCTGTAGCAGTTATGATTGTTATCTGAAGCTTGATGCCAAACGACCAAGAGGATGCCCTCAAAATACATGGCAGAGAACATTCTTAGATGTCTTAAAGACTTTAAACATCACATCGGAAGATGCTGATGTACTCGCCCCAAACCTGAAAATGCTGGAGATTCCTTCCTGCTTGATATGCTGCATAGCATGGGAGGATATAATATTAATGCTAAATTATTACTGTCAGGAACTATGGAAAATAAATCCACTTCCTTGTCTTTGTGAAAACATTTTAAGTGATGAAAGTCTAACATGCCTGCCTCAGCCTTCCTTAGGATAAATACAGTATACCGAGTTCCTGTCATTCTTTTTGTTTTTAGCCTCCTATTAGACAGGGATCTCCAGCCTCGACAACTTTAAGACCTATGGACTTCAGTGCTGCCTGGGGAATTCTAGGAGTTGAAGTCCATGGGTTTTTAAATTGCCAAAGTTGGACAACCCTGGCCTAGACCATTATGTAGAATTGCACTATGCATACAAGAAAGTAACCAGGCCATAGGCTGTTACAACAATCCGAGCAAGATGAAACCACAGTGTGAACCGACTGCTTAGCCAATTCAGAACTGAGGAACCAACAAATCCTACACATCTGCCTTAAATAATGGACGTTACAGATGTTGACTGTTTTTCTTATCATCAATTTAAACTCACAGGTTCCTTGCACCCAAGGAACTGTGATTCTTTTATCATCCAGTGCTCAAACTCTATTAGTGTATACAACATTGAAAAATTGAGAAAAAGCCCACAGTTTTTTAAAAATGGCTCCTCCTGTTCCATAAGCCATAAGCATTTTTCTTTCGATACCATTTCTTTGTACAGTTCAACTCTCAGCAAGACGCTCATTAATTTTACATCAGGTCTACAGAATTGACTTCATCTGTCTTCAGGCTCTTTTCAGTCTGCCATATATATATATACCATGCCATATATATATATATATACCACTCATGCTTCATCACAAAATCTCCAGAACTGTAAAGCCTACAAACTTGAAATTTGGCATGTACGTTCTTCTTAGCTTCCAACTGCTCACTAAGAAAGGATTTTTTAAAATGACCATCAGAGCATTAGTATTTTGTATATTATTATTAACACGCTCTGATGTTAAGGACTTCTACTCTCCCTCCCCACCTGAAAAGAAATCAGTTCCAAATATAAAACACAAGCAGCGGAGAGGAGCTTCAGTTTCAGTTTTAGTTTCACAGTACCAAGAAGCTTTAGTACAGAACAGTTGAGATAAGTCACACCCAGGTGCCTTGCTGTCTCCTTCTTGCTCACGCAGCAAATACTGTTTCAGTTTCCAAACAGCCCTCAACTCTTTCACACACTGACAGGACACTAGCCAGATGAATACCAATGGATGCTGGTAGGCAGAGGCAGAATTTTTCCTTATTTTCCTCCCCCAAAACTAAGCCTGACCACATAGCTTCATAGTGAAGCACAGGTATTGAGCTAGTATATAAATAAAATTCTCTCTCTTCTCTTCTTCCCCTACCTCCCATTCCTTAACTAATCAAAAGGAAATCATAGGATTCCCCTCCTCTCTCTCATTCAGGCTTTAGTTATGACTTAATTCTCCATCCTATGTTTTGGGTGTCTTTTTCTTAGTTTGCACACCATCTTTTCTGTCCTTGTAAAGACTCTCCCTCTTACACTGTTCAGGCAATTATTGAAGACATGGTTCTTCTCCCAAGTCTTGGAGACAATATGATTCTGATGTCTCCTCTTAGTTACAGCTGGATTACAGTAGATGTTCTGTTCTTCCAGTCCCTTGTACCCTTTCTTATATCTATGTGCTGGCCTAGAAAACAGGTGTCAATATTCCAACTGACAAACCCAACCAAAGGAGGCACAGTCAAGACGATCCAATCTCTGAATGCAAAACTTTATTGAGTACATCATTTTGGCACTGATGAGGGCAAAAACCAGATCTAGCAAATTCCCATGCAAATCCACCTAATTAAATTATAGGGTTCTCCCTCCTCCTATTAGAGCATGTCACATTTTCCAGTTGAATCTCATTATATTGTTATCAGAAAAAGCCCTTGAGTTTGGCAAACATCTGTGAAAGTGTCCTTGGCTCTCACAATTGTTTTCTTGATGTCTGGAGCCTCCATTCCATTGCCCTCTTCCCTCCCCCCTGGTTTGTTAGACAGTTTAGAAGTGATAATGGTTGCAACAGCAAAAGCATGCTTTGAACTTGACAGCAGAAGTCTGTGAGTTCTAGTTCTACCAATAAAGGAGAATATTTGCAGCTCAGGGTTGAAATGTAAGGTTTGCAAGAAATGAAGCCACTGCAAGAAAAAAACCCAAGCTCAGAGAGCACCAAGAACCCCTCAGTTCAAGTCCTTCCAGCTGAGTGATCTTGGGCCAGTCACTCCTTCTAGGCCCAACCCAACTCACAAGGTCATTGTGGAGAATGGAGGAAGAAGAAGGAATATTTGGTATGTTTGCCACTTTGAGTTACTTATAAAGTAATAAAGGTTGGATGAAAGCCTCATACATAATTAAAAATTAAATCTCAAGAAAAAAAGAATGAATTTCATTAAGACAAGTAAGTGAATCATTCAGTTTCATTTCCATATTTTATTTATTTATACCAATGGCATTTCATTTTTACTTATTTTTAGTTGCTTTTTTAAATAAGATTATTGGTAAACTTTTTGGGAAATGGTGGGATGTTGCTTACGCAACAGTACATCCAAACAGATGCTCTCCATGTTATGATGTTTTGATGAAAGTTTAATTTGTAGCATGTTTTTCCATAGTTTAGTCATCCTTCTGTTATTTAGTTATTTGTTATATAACTTTCTTATTGAGTTACTTGTTATAGTGTAATTCTGACTCATTTTAGGAGGATGCTAATTCTTAAAGTAGAGGTGTTAAAAGATAAAGAAATCTAACTGTGGTTTCAATTTTACCTGTAAGTGGCATTCATTTTGGCTCTTACTTGCAGAAGACAATAATTAGACATCACCATAATAGCAAGAGATGTTAAGTATGTCAGCTGATTCTTTCATTTGTCCTCAAGAATGTAAGCTTAGCCCTTAACCCACCCGGATGAACCAAGCATCCATCTTGTTCTGCTAGGCCTTGTGATTTTGCTGAATAGAAGCGGCATGAAATCTGACAGTACCTCAACCACAATAAATAGGTCTGAGAAACAGGGAAGTAGAAAAACTGAATAATTTTCAAGATTAACATAATTGTCTCCCAGAGCATCAAGGTAACTGATCGACTTTGTTTGCTAAAGGATAAAGGAAAACTGGTAGAGTTTACAGGTAGTCCTCAAGTAATGATCGTAATGGAGCCTATTTATCATGGCTGTAACTCATGACAGTCACAAAATGTACAGAATACTGAATAACAGAGTTGGAAGGGACATTAGATTTCTTCTAGTCCAAATCCCTGCTCAGGCAGGAAACCTTATACCATTTCTTCTCTTCTTCTTGAAAGTCTCAAGTGATTGCACTCCCACAACTTCCGAGGGAAACTTCTGTTCCATTGGTTGATTGTTCTCACTGTCAGAAAGTTTCTCCTTATTTCCAGGCTGAATCTCTCCTTGTTCAGTTTCCATCCATTATTCCTTGTCTGGCCTTCGGGTGCCTTGAAAAACAGCTTGACCCCTTCCTCTCTGTGGCAGCCCCTCAAATATTGGAAGACTGCTATCATGTCTCCCCTGGTCCTTCTCTTCACTAGACTAGCCAAGCCCAGTTCCTGCAACTGTTCTTCATATGATTTAGTCTTCAGTCCCCTAATCATCCTGGTTGCTCTTCCCTGTACTTTTTCTAGACAAATGGTTTTCCAACCTCCTCTTAAAAATGTCCAGTGTTGTAGCACCCACAATTTCTGGAAGCAAACCATTCCACTGATTAATTGCTCTAACTGTCAGGAAATTTCTCCTTAGTTCTAGGTTGTTTCTCTCCTTGATTAGTTTCCATCCATGGCTTCTTGTCCTGCCTTCAGGTGCTTTGGGGAATAGGCTGACACCCTCTTCTTTGTGGCAGCCCTTTATACTGTGACTGAATCAATTTGTGATTTTTTTGGCAGTCATTAAATGAACCCAGGATCATTAAGTGAATTAAATGAGCCAATGGTTTGCTATGGGTGCAGTTTTGCTGAAAAACCAGAAATAGTTGCCAGTTCCCAATAAAGGAGGATACTTGTAGCTTGGGGTTGAAATGAGGGATCCTTGGTGCTCTTTGAGTTTGGTTATTTTCTTGAAGATGTTTCGTTACTCAAAGTAGATAATGGCTAACATTGATGATTGTAGAGAGATGAAGAGAGAGAGAGAGGCAGAGACAAGACAGAGACAGAGACCAGAGAGACAGAGAGAAGTGAAGGACATGAGAGCAGATAAGAGATGAGAGAGATGAGAAATCTAGAGAGGTGGTGTGTGAGAGAGAGAGAAACAGAGACAAAGGACAAAGAGAGATGAAAGCATGAGAGAGGATAAAAGATGAGAGAGAGAGACGAGATGAGAGATGAGGAAGCGAGAGACGATCAAGAGAGAGACATAGGGACAGAGAGAGTGAGACATGAAAGCAGACGAGATAGATGAGCAGAAGATGAGAAATAGGCAGAGAAGTGTTTAGAGAGAGAGCAGAGAAACAGAGACAAAGAGAAGTGAAAGATTGAGAGAGAGAGAGAGATGAAGATGAGGAAGGGAGAAGGACAGAGAGAGGACATAGACAGAGAGAAGTGAGACATGAAAGAAGATGAAAGATAATTGAGAGAGCATGAGAATTTGAGAGAGATGCTGTGTGTGTAGAAGAGCAGAAACAGAGACGAAAGAGAGAATGAAAGATGAGAGAGAGGCAGACGAAGAGATGAGAGATGCGAGAAGGGAGAGAGACAGAGAGACATAGACAGAGAGAAGTGAGACATGAAAGAGATAAGAGATAGATGAGAGAGATGAGAAATTAGAGAGGCATGTGTGTGAGAGAGAAACAGAGACAAAGAGAGATGAAAGATGAGAGAGATAAAAGATGAGAGAGAGAGATGAGTGAGAGAGAGAGAGAGAGAGAAAATCAACTTTTAAAAGGCCTCTGAATGTTGAGTTACCCTTTGAGCCAGTTTGGTCTAGAGGTTAAGGCACAGGCTAGAAAGCAGGAGACTATGAGTTCAAGTCCCATTTTAGTCATGAAAGGCAACTGGGTGACTTTGGACCAGTCATTCTCTCTCAGTCTAATCCACCTCACAGGATTGTTGTTGTGGGGAAAATAGGAGGAGGAAGGTGTGCTGGGTATGTTTGTCACCTGGAGTTATTTGTAAACAATAATAAAGGCGAGATACAAATAAACATTATATACTGTGTATCTCCTTGACACCAAGTAAGTGGGAGAATGAGGAAGCCAAAGAATAATCAGGATAAATTGAGAGAAATGGTTTGCAACTTTAATTAGAAGCCAAGCCCTGCATTTCAGGCTGAGTATCTTTTATTAAATCCCTGTACTGTACATTCCCCAGGTTGAACCCCACCCCCTCTCGGTTCAATGGAGATTGTTCCCAGCTTTTTCCTGAAAAACGTAATTGTGACATTTTTATTAATGCTTCGCTTTGTTTGGTTGCCAGGGTTTAACAATGCTGTTCCAGAGTGGAGTATTAGCTCCTTTGAATATAAAACAAATAAAAGCAAGATAGAAATATATGCAGTGGTGAAAAACAGGGCTGGGGAGGGGTTGGCAATTTATTCTTCTTCACACATGTATTGGGGTGAGTTTTGTACTTCAGAAATAAAGCAGACTCTTTAAAAAAAAGAACAGGCACTCAAGGCCAACCACCCAGTTATTGAAAAGGAGAAGGATATAATCAAAATCTTCATTATGGTTAGGGATCAGCATTAGAAAAATAAAATACAATTAGTAATTTTAAAAGCTAAAAATTATAAAATACACCAGGTTAAAAAAACTAAAAACTAAAAATATATTTAAAAAAATATATATGAAAAGGAATAAATCATTAATTAAATACAAGAACATATAAAAGTCAATACATGGTTATCTAATCTATATAGCATAAGGCACTCTTAAATAACAAATTGGATGCTTGTTAAGACTAGTTTGAGGCACAGGGCATCATCTGATGGATTTTAATTGCTGCTGTGCAGAATATGGGAAGGTTATATGTTGTAGGAGGTTTAGGGTCTACAAGCATCAGAGAGACATAACATTGTCCTGTATGCCCTGAATATTTATACAATATTGGTGAGATGATGCTAGTATGAATATCTTTGTAATACACACACTTGGAGGTATGCCTGTTTTACTGGTTTTGTATGAACAGAATCATGGGGCATTGCCTCTCTGAGTAGGGATTTTTTTTATATCAGCCTTCAAGATCATATACTGTAACACTGTCTTTTGGTCCCACACAGACTCAACTATTCATAATACATGTATCTGAATTGGATGTATGGATAGATAGGATAGATAAAAGATATGCAGATGAATTTTTGATAGAGAGAGGAGAGGAGAGGAGAGGAGAGGAGAGGAGCGAAGAGAAGAGAAGAGAAGAGAAGAGAAGAGAAGAGAAGAGAAGAGAAGAGAAGAGAAGAGAAGAGAAGTTTCAGCC